>CM024757.1:76048114-76132998 GCA_014218235.1 Colocasia esculenta
TCTATCTTTTGTCAACGGCTATAAACCGCTGACATATGTCCTATTTCTTGTAGTGCGAATCTCTTTGAACAATAGAACTATCCATATAGATCAAATATCACAACACCTCAAATGATCACGATGAATCATGGATAAGCAACCGACTAGCCTTAAGAACCACCAACAAAGAAGATGACAAGTTATAAGAGATGTGAATAGAGAGACAAAGATTTCACAGTAAGAAAAATATAGATATTTCAATATAATTGTTCCAACCGAAAAACTGATAAGCCCTAATACTATTAGATGGGATGGGGGTAATACACAAGGTAGAAGAAGAGAAATTACATACCGAGATCCTCCATCGGAGACGATTTTCTTCCCCCCGAAAAGAAAAACAGATAACCTGAAAACTGAAGACCCTTTGAAACCTCGAACCAAAAACACGGGTCAGCCTCTCCTTCCGTATAATGAGGACAACCACGAATAAATATAGAGAAAGGTTTATTATACTTGCACATTACACTTTATGTGGGTAGGCAATAACTCATGTGATATCCCTCACATGAGGAGTGATAAAGTGACAATCTAATTGTTAGATGTCACATGGACTTCTTATCTAGTCACATTGTGAAAGTGCAATAAACCTTTCTCATAAATATATAGCCAACTATGTCATTCTTCATGGTCAACATTTACCTTCACTGCCTCCTTCCACCACCCAATCACAAGACGTGCCACGTCAAAAGCAGCCTTCTATTTCTTAAAGGAACACTATAGTTCATAGTCATGGAGACGGACTTTTAAGGGAGATTCAATTTTTGAGATGAAATGATGAAAAAATTGATGGCAGATCAACATTATTTGAGCACCAAAATATATGTTCTCCTTATAAATGGGCTAATACATAATCAAACGGATGAAACCCATTAAAAGTTACACCGTTCATATCGACGGCTGCAAGTTAACTACACGTATAAACAAACTTATTGGAAACGTACTCCATCCCTGCAACCATTGTCTCATACAATTAAAGAAAAGAAAGAGAGAATAAAATGGGTGACATGATTCCAAGAACCACTGAGCCAAACATATGTTTCTTTCTTTTTTTTATGATTCCTTCTTCAGCAACTTGCTGCGGAGGAATAGTGGCAGCTCCCTGCTGGTCCTCCACCTTTACGCCTTCACCGGCCGGAAGACAACCACGGAGTGCTTGGCTATGTGAAGGCTGAACTGGCCCCCCTTCTCTCTGACGTCCACCTTGTCCTGCCCCGGTGGCGGCAGAATCTCGAAGCTCCCCACCAGCTTCCCCACGATGAGCCCCAGCAGCGGCAGGGCCAGGATGATCCCGGGACAGCTCCGGCGGCCCACCCCGAAGGGCAGGAACCTGAAGTCCACCTTCCCGCCCACCAGCGCCTCCGTCTCGTTCTCCTCGTTCAGGAACCGATCCGGCCGGAATTCTGACGGGTTCTTCCACCATGCCGGGTTGTTGGCGAGCCACCACGCGTTGACGACCACCTTGGACTCCTTGGGGATGTCGAAGCCGCCGAGCTTGGCCTGCTCCAGGTTCATGTGTGGGACCAGCAGGGGGATGGGGGTGTGCAGGCGCAGGGTCTCCTTGACGACGGCCTGCAAGTAGGGCAGCCGGGGGAGGGCCGACTCGGTGAGAGGGGCGCCACCGAGAACGTCGTTGAGCTCGCGGCGGAGCTTGGACTGGATGTTGGGGTGGTTCACCAGCTCGGCGATGGCCCACTCCATCGACCACAAGGTAGTCTCAATGGCTGCATGCACGTACAAGACACAAAAGTAAAAAATATTACAATCGCATCCAACCACCAACTCAAAACTCGAATCTTTAAGCGGACAGATTAAGAAATGTTACGTGGACAAGTTGTGATTCATGAATATTCATTACGAGTTTCATCTCATTTTATTGATAAGGACCACGTACTTGAAAGGTCGATTCATCGAGTACCATGTTTAACCTCAATCTTGGTTAATCTTATTTTAATTAATGGAGTGATAGGGGACGATTGATCAAGTTTTGCTAACCAGCCAACGGTGATTGCCTAAGGGGAGTGGCGTGAGATGCAACTTAAATTTGGGATATATATATATATAGCTGCATCCAAACTCTCGAAGTTTCCATCAGCTATCTTAGAAGTAACTAGCTACTAGCTGGCGTGTTAGCGGGGCATTAGGTGGGATATCCGTCCCATTGAATCAAATCAGATTATTGTATGCGTTTTATGATTAGGTTTGCAACGATCATAAAATTTTTGGAGCCAAGAAGCCATGGATGAAGCAATCAAGATCCGTGACTTTCACACTATTTGTTTAATAGGAAGAATCTCTTGTTCCTTTCAACTAGCTAGTTGGGTGAGCCGTGCATGCAGACTGACAAATTAGATGAGTTTGAGGGGTACGTAGCTTCTATTTGAAAGCATAGTTTTTGTAAAGTTTTGATAAATTTCATCTCCAATATCTATTTTATGAAGAAGATAATAATCTTTGAAAGATATACAAAACAATGAGACTCTTTTTATCTTACAATTATATAAGGTCTCTAAAATATCCATTTCTACATAAAGATAAATTGGGTGGGTTTAGAATAATTTAAGTTTGTGAGTACCTAATTAACAACAATCCATCTAATTTATATTCATATTTTTTTCAAGTTGCAAGTAAAAGTGACTTCCCACTAAAATTTTCCTCCAACTACCCTGTTGATCAGAGATGACCCGAAGAGCAAGTGTACCATTTCATTAAGGCACTTACTTGCAAACAAAGTTTGTTCTACAATATTGTAACTTGATCACCACGCATGGTTTGGTCTTAAAAAATAATGTAAGTGCTGGCAAAAATTAGCCAATAGGACACTGAAATCTTATGTCGTGTACCATTCACTAGGAGGACGAAGACTGTTAACCAAACCACTTTGAGATAATTACGGAAATAATAATTTTTGAGAGAGAGGGGGAGAAGAAGGGGCCATGAGTGACGAGTGTCTCTCACCAGCGACGTTGATGTTCTCCACAATGTAGAGCACATTCTCTGAACTGATCTCCCCGTTCCTCTCTGCCTCCAGGATGTGATCGATGGCGCAGTTCAGCTTCTGCCTGTTCTCCTTCACTGCCATCACCTTCCTGTGTCACCCCAAAACACACACATGCATCAAACACCATGACAGCTTGAAGAGGGCAAGACAACTAGCTATGCATGTCCGCAAGAAAAAGTATATATATATATATATATATATATATATATATATATATATATATAATATGAAGCATGTGAAAGAACCTCTGAGCTGAGCTAGTTCATGTTGCATCGATCCATATGCCTATATTAGTATCCCTATCCATGATGAGGGCTCACCTCCTCTTCTCAACGTAGTAGTTGTTGAAGAAGGCTAGCCTCCTGCTCTGCAGGTCCCTGCACCTGTCCAGGTACCCCCTCAAGAAGGGCCTCAGCACGGGGATGAAGTCGCCATAGTTGTACTCGAAGCTCTGAGCCAGCCTGCTCCTCTCAGAGTTGAACTGGGTCGCCTGCTGGAACAGCGGGTCCGTCACCGATTCAAACCTCGCGTCGAACATCATCCTGTACATGATGTTATACAGCATCAGCTGCAGCCGGCGGCGCACCACCACTCCCTCGGGGTTCGCCCACTCCCCGTGCCCGTCGTCACCCAGGTCCACCACTGCCAGGTCCATCTCCTGCTCCCACATCTCCCGGTACTGCTGCACCACCTTGTTTGTGAAGAAGGGCAGCGTCATGATGCGCCGCATCTTGCGCCAGTGGTCGCCGTAGATGGTGAACACCATATCCTGGCCGTTGCCGGTGAAGATGTCGAACACCACGTTGCGGGGCCGCGACCCGAACTCCACCCCCTGAGTGTGGAGCACCTGGGTGGCGAGATCGGGGTCGGAGACCACCACCAGGTTGCGGACACCCAGCCGGAGGAGGAAGACTTTACCGTACTTGGCGGCTATGGAAGCCAGGAAGCGGTGGTTGAGGTCGTTTCCCACCTGGAGCCAGTTGCCGAAGACGGGCAGCGACAGGGGCCCCGGCGGCAGGTTGGTGAACTTCTGGGAGTTGGAGACGAGGAAGGGGACGACAAGGGCTAGCAGGGCCGAGAGAGGGATCCATGCAGGGATGGGAGAGTTGGGCGACAGAATGAGAGGGAGGAGGAAGAACTTGGTGAGAGAGAGGAGGGAGATGGTGAGCAGGGTGCCCGAGACCACCTTCCCCAGTGAAGAACCCTTCGTTGTTGCTGCCATATTCCTCTGTGTGCGTATGCGCGCGGCACACACACTGCAGGGCTTTTGGCTACGTACGAACTCTATAACTTACTGCTAGGCCTCTTGGAGTTTAGGGACCTGAGGAGGAAGGGGGAAGGTGGGAGCGAGATTTTATAGAATGGTGTGGGTAGGAGGATGGGCAAGGACCAAGAGGGGGGTTTGATGGTTTTGCAGAGGGGAAACAGTGGGCAGTACAAAACTTGGTAGGAGAGGATGATAAAAGTTTTTGTATGTTGGCAGCAGTTCTAGTGATGGTTGGTGAGGGGAACTTGGCCAAACGTGGTAGTCTTTTCAACGTAGGGATGGGGGTAGGTGGGTGGGGGGGATCTCTCTGACCCACCAACTGTTGACGAACAACTCACATCTCATGGATGGAGCTGACCGGGGCAACCCACCATCCCACACGCAGGAAAAGGACCAAGGATTACAGCCTACCTAATTTTCAACGAAATATATAATCAGCACATTTACAAGTGAAAAGGAAAATATTTTTCTTACATAAATTCCCCTCTTATTTGGAAAACTATGCAAAAATGTCTTATTTGTGTTTACATATACCCATGTGAATATAATTGTCATCAAAAGTTAGTTCATATATTAAAGACAAATTAATTATAGGTTCTTGTCAGAGAGAGACCTTAACTGCAAGTTCCTGTTAGAAATACCTACACAAAAAATCAAAATATTTAGAGATTTTAATTTCTAATCTCTACTTTATTGAGATATGTGTTGGTAATATTTTATTAACATTTTTTCTCCTGACTGTAGAAACCGCTTTTCATCTCTAAGAACTCCAAGCTTCCACAAAGAAAATATGGGAAAAATAAGAGGAAAATAAAAGATGGAGGGAGCACTACTCCTCGATGTGATCGTGATTTCCAGACACACGTGTGTGTAGAAAGAGTATAGAAATAATGAAGAATTGAAATGCAGCGATGTAGCACTCCGAAAATTTAGTAATTAGAAAATTAAAAATAAAAAGAGAATGATAATTACAATATTCTCAAAATAGTAACACATATGCACCATTATCATATGTACAATGATACATCGGAAAATTCTATAAAAATCATAGTTCAACTCTAAACAATATACCCAAATGACCTACGAAGAGTTCGTACAACAAAAAATTCGATTGGTCAAGTTTAAGACGTGTTGCGAATAATTATCATAATTAGGGACTAAGTCGGAAATCCATTATCATGGGTGGATAATGTGATCACAAATTAGGTTAAAAATGATGGAGAGACTTCAACACAACATGTATTGATAGCCCATTATCAGATTTGGGCCAATGGACAACTTCTGGCACAAGAATAAAATCAAGGAAGAAAATACCATAGAAATTTGTAACCCTAATTGAGCAGAAAATAGGAAGAGGCAATTAGGGAAAATCATAAGGCAATTAGTCATACTTAGAAACCCAAATTCTTGCCTAACCATGGTATGATGTTTCCCAAAGCCACACGCACTCTAAATGGGAGGAGAATCCTCAAAACATGGAAGGGTTAAACCCAAAACCGCAACCCTCCTTTCCTTGTTGCAATAGGACCCCTAAACAATCCTAGCTGCTTAATACTCATCAAGAAACCCTTGGGGATGAGTTACCATCTTGCTGGGGTCGTGGGGAGCAGCTCTTGAGCACAAGAGGAGGAGGAGATCGCCCCCAACCAGAGCCATCTTCCCCAGCTAGCTTTCTACATCGACCTGCAGAAGACCTCTCTAGGAAGCATTCCAAGGTAAGTTATCTCGGGCCAAAGATGAATGAAACCTATACCATGTTAAAGATGACCGAGTCTACTTTCATATGCACCTATTTTTCCTAATTTTTCATCGAGCATGCATGGTGTATTAAGCGTTTTCCAAAGGTCGTGCATGATTAGGGCATTTTACATTCATGTTGTTTCTCACACATCCCGAGGCCAATCATGTGAAACCAAAGCCATTGATCTCTTCTACGAGTACCCGGCAACTTTCATGACCATAGTTTTGTCCCAAGAGCCCTAGTTCTTGAGTTATAAGCATTGCATGCATGGTTGTACCGTTTTTACTGTTTTCGGGTTGAACCCTAAAACGCGACCAGGACAGACGTCGTGTATTGGGCACTGGTATCGCGACAGGTTAATCCATCGTAATTACATTAAAGGCGACAGCCCATACCGTCGCTGTTTAGGACCTGTTCTGATAGGATCCGACTGCATCAAACTATGTGCAGCATCATTTTCAGTGCATGTCATGAACGCGACCATGTATGTTGTCACGATTCTACTATTTTCCCGCCCTTGGCTTTCTGTCTATTTCGTACTTAAGAAAGCTTGCATGAATGCGTCATACTTCACCACAAGAAAAAGCGCCGTTACCGACGGAAATTTCCGACGGACATACATCCGTCGGAAAAGCTGTCGGCATTTCTTTTCCTCAAAAATATTAGTCGGGTTTTCCGACAGACTATATTCTGTCGGAAAATCCGTCGATATTTCCGACATAATATTTCCGTCGGAAAATTCCATCGGTAGGACTGACGGATTTGTCGACGAAAATATGTTCCATCGAAAAAGCCAAAATTTCACCCCCCACCCAGCCTTGCGACTCCCGCTCTCTCTCTCTCTCTCTCTCTCTCTCTCTCCTCTCTCTCTCTCTCACTCTCTCTCTCTCTCTCTCTCTCTCTCATCTCCCTCTCCTCTCTCTCTCTCTCTCTCTCTCTCTCTCTCATCTCCGACGTACGTGTGCCGCCGCCTTTGCGACCCTGCACCGCCACCGCTACCCGCGACCCCAGCCCGCTCTGCCGCCGCTACCGGTCGCCCGCTCGCGTCGCCGCCGCTACCCGGCCCGGTCCCGTCACCCTACCGCCATCTCCACCTCGCTCTGCCGCCGGAGGTATGCCACCTCTCCCCCCTTTTGCCACCCCCGCTCTCCCCCTCCCCTCTGGGCCAGTGACCCCCCCCCCCTCCCTGTTGCCCCTCTCTCCCAGCCCCTCCCATTCGGGCCGGCGACCGCCCTCGCACCCACTTGTTGCCCCTCTCTCTCCCTCCCATCCGGCCGGCGACCGCCCCCCCTCCTGCTGCCCCTCTCTCCCTCCCCTCTGGGCTACACCACCCCCCCCCCCCCCCCGCCCGGTCCTTCCACACTCCCCCCCTCCCCCTCCTACTGCCCGCCCCCCTCCCCTTCCGGCTGCCCCCCCCCTCCCCCTCCTGCTGCCCCTCTGTCCCCCTCCCCTCCGGGCGACCCCCCCAACCCCCCATAGTCCCCCCTCCCCCTCCTGCTGCCCCCCTCCCCTCCGGAGACCCCCCCCTTTTCCCCCCACAGCCCCCCCCTCCCCCTCCTGCTGCCCCCCTCCCCCTCTTTTCCCCCCACAACCCCCCTCCCCCTCCTGTTGCCCCCCTCTCCCCCCCTCTCCGGGCGACCCCCCCCCCCTCCCCCTCCTACTGCCCCTCTCTCCCTCACCCCTCCGGGTGAACCCCCCCCCCCCCCAGGCCAAAACTTCAATTAAACTTGTTCATATGTCCATATCCATGTCTCAAATATGATTGACATATTTTCCCAAACTTATATCATGCATAGGACATGAATTTAAGTATCAATAGTATCATATATCTAATTTCATGTTCTTGCAAGTCACATGTTCTAGCATTCGCGCCTTTTGATTCACCCAACCATATGTCAATTGGCTTCTGCTATAATGTCACCAACATGTCTACATTATTTTCAAATAATTTCTCCAAATTTTATGTCTTAGTTTGCATGTATTAAGCATTTATGTTCATGCTATGATGTAGGATTTTCTATTCATGAAATAACAATTTCTGAGTGCATAGACCAAATTGATCCAAAAAATATGTAAAAATATTTATATCTTGTTTACATAAATTTCATGTTGGGAGTTTTGGCCAAAACCAATTAGAACGCATGATTATAGGGCTTTGCACAAAATCGTATGGATAGTTATGAGAGTTTTTATTACGGCTTTGTCGGCTAAAAGGGTGCAGCTCTTTCTTTTCTGTTAGCAAAAATCTTGTGAACGAATCTACTTCTTTCAGGTACACTTACACGCTTGCACAATTATGCAACCCTTCTTTGATTATTTAAAACCTCTCTGATTGGATATTCCTTTTAGTGGACTAGGGACATTTTCGTTAAGACCTCCATAAATCTCCGTACTCCGTGGATTCTCTCACGGTGATTGAGTGGTTTATACTATGAAGTACCCTGGAGATAATGAACACTCTTGTTCTGATATACGTTCTAACATATGTCATAAATCTTGTCAAAACACTAATGGTTATGAAACTAAAATGCAACTATAATGTTATACTGCCCGATCTAACACCTTGTTATCGAACTGTGATGATGTCGGATATGAAGCTTCATGTAATCCATTTAAGGGTGAGACATTCTCACCTAAGGGAGTTCATAGAACCCCTACATGCATAACCTGGCCCGTTGGAAGGGAGAAGCTCTCGCGAACTCCTCTCTAGCGGTATCTACTAGTTATGAGTTCCCTACAAGCCAATTCATATTAGTGATGGCACTGGTAATCTTGTACCAATCTCTTTTGGTAATTAAATGAGGTGTTGCATTGCTCGTTGTTTATTTGTAGTCATTTGATTGATTCTTTCATATTTACCATATTATGATTTAATTTCATATTTTAAATTACTCATGAATAAATTGTTATAAATTTTTTTTCTAATTAGTGATGAGAGTTCGTGATTGGAAATTAGACTCAATAAAGAACAAAGATCCAACGTATCCAAGTACGTGTTTGTTTGAACGAAAGATATTACCGATGGATATTCGAAGATTGCATGATGGTTTACTTTTGGTGAAAGAGAAGATGAAGAAAATCATAAAGATTATTCGAAAAGAAGAAAGACAAAGTTTAGAAAATAAAAGTGGATTATCGGTTATTGTTCAAGATGAAAAAGGACTGCGATATTCTATAATCTTACGACGTAGTTGGTGTGTTAGTATGTACATATTTAGTGGAAAAGACTGGTCAAAATTTGTGGAAAATAATTGTGTCAAAGAGCTTGACATTCTGAAAGTTATGTCTTCCCATTATGTATGAAGAGATGTATTTAGTAAACTATATTTAGGGATATCAGCGGTTAGTTCAAAACCTAGGAAATCTAATAAGAAGCTAGTGAATAAAGAGCCGATCAAGTGGTGGTGGCCTAATATGAAGACATCACGGTTTGTATGAACAAATAGTCTTTGTGTTCTTTTTAATGTTCAATACCATTAAGTATTTATATATGCTCAAATTTATTTGATATTCATGTGGGAACTGACGGAATCCAATTTGGATCTCCAGATTGGGTTGGGCATTGAAATGACGGATCTAAAAAACAGCCAAGTATATATAAAGGGTCAAAACACACAACCCGAGGGTCTAAAATCCCAATAGGGATCGGATTGACTTGCCGTTTTCTCCGACACGACCGGGTGGGTTAAAGTGATGTGTGGGAACTGACGGAATCTAATTTGGATCTCCGGATTGGGTTGGGCATTGAAATGACGAATCTAAAAAACAGCCAAGTATATATAAAGGGCTAAAACCTACAACTCGGGGGTCCAAAATCCCAAATAGGGATCGGATCGGTGTGCCGTTTTCTCCGACACGACCGGGTGGGTTAAAGTGACGTGTGGGAACTAACGGAATCCAATTTGGGTCTCCGGATTGGGTTGGGCATTGAAATGATGGATCTAAAAAACAGTCAAGTATATATAAAGGTCTAAAACCTACAACCGGGGGTCCAAAATCCAAATAGGGATCGGATCGGCGTGCCGTTTTCTCCGACACGACCGGGGGGTTAAAGTGACGTGTGGGAACTGACGGAATCCAATTTGGATCTCCGGATTGGGTTGGGCATTGAAATGACGGATCTAAAAAATAGCCAAGTATATATAAGGGTCAAAACACACAACCCAGGGGTCCAAAATCCCAAATAGGGATCGGATCGGCGTGCCGTTTTCTCTGACACGACCGAGTGGGTTAAAGTGACTTGTGGGAACTGACGGAATCCAATTTGGATCTCCGGATTGGGTTGGACATTGAAATGACGGATCTAAAAAATAGTCAAGTATATATAAAGGGCTAAAACCTACAACCCGGGGGTCCAAAATCCCAAATAGGGATCGGATCGGCGTGCCGTTTTCTCCGACACAACTAGGTGGTTAAAGTGACGTGTGGGAACTGACGGAATCCAATTTGGATCTCCGGATTGGGTTGGGCATTGAAATGACGGATCTAAAAAATAGCCAAGTATATAAAGGGTCAAAACACACAACCCGAGGGTCTAAAATCCCAAATAGGGATCGGATTGACTTGCCGTTTTCTCCGACACGACCGGGTGGGTTAAAGTGATGTGTGGGAACTGACGGAATCTAATTTGGATCTCCGGATTGGGTTGGGCATTGAAATGACGAATCTAAAAAACAGCCAAGTATATATAAAGGGCTAAAACCTACAACTCGGGGGTCCAAAATCCCAAATAGGGATCGGATCGGTGTGCCGTTTTCTCCGACACGACCGGTGGGTTAAAGTGACGTGTGGGAACTAACGGAATCCAATTTGGGTCTCCGGATTGGGTTGGGCATTGAAATGATGGATCTAAAAAACAGTCAAGTATATATAAAGGTCTAAAACCTACAACCCGGGGGTCCAAAATCCCAAATAGGGATCGGATCGGCGTGCCGTTTTCTCCGACACGACCGGGTGGGTTAAAGTGACGTGTGGGAACTGACGGAATCCAATTTGGATCTCCGGATTGGGTTGGGCATTGAAATGACGGATCTAAAAAATAGCCAAGTATATATAAAGGGTCAAAACACACAACCCAGGGGTCCAAAATCCCAAATAGGGATCGGATCGGCGTGCCGTTTTCTCTGACACGACCGAGTGGGTTAAAGTGACTTGTGGGAACTGACGGAATCCAATTTGGATCTCCGGATTGGGTTGGACATTGAAATGACGGATCTAAAAAATAGTCAAGTATATATAAAGGCTAAAACCTACAACCCGGGGGTCCAAAATCCCAAATAGGGATCGGATCGGCGTGCCGTTTTCTCCGACACAACTAGGTGGTTAAAGTGACGTGTGGGAACTGACGGAATCCAATTTGGATCTCCGGATTGGGTTGGGCATTGAAATGACGGATCTAAAAAATAGCCAAGTATATAAAGGGTCAAAACACACACCCGGGGGTCCAAAATCCCAAATAAGAATCGGATCGGCGTGTGCCATTTTCTCCGACACGACCGGGTGGTTAAAGTGACATGTGGGAACTGACGGAATCTAATTTGGATCTCCGATTGGGTTGGGCATTGAAATGACGGATCTAAAAACAGTCAAGTATATATAAAAGGGCTAAAACCTACAACCCGGGGGTCCAAAATCCAAAGAGGGATCGGATTGGCGTGCCGTTTTCTCCGACACGACCGGACCGGTGGTTAAAGTGACGTGTGGGAACTGACGGAATACAATTTGGATCTCCGGATTGGGTTGGGTATAGAAATGACGGATCTAAAAAACAGCCAAGTATATATAAAGGGTCAAAACACACAACCCGGGGGTCCAAAATCCCAAATAGGGATCGAATCGGCGTGTCGTTTTCTCCGACAGGACCGGTGGGTTAATGTGACGTGTGGGAAATGACGGAATCCAATTTGGATCTCCGGATTGGGTTGAGCATTGAAATGACGAATCTAAAAAACAGGCAAGTCACTACTAGAAAAGCGGTTTAACCGACGGATGTTTCCGACGGAATTGTCCGTCGGAATATCCGTCGAAATATCGATTTCCGACCGATTTCTGACTGATTTTCGACGCAATAATCGAAGTTTCCGACCGATTTCCGACGAATTCTTTTCCGTCGGTAATTTTCTGACCAACTATTTCCAATGGCTATTTCTGACGTTTCTGACGGAAAGCTGTCGGAAACGGACTTTCCGACGGATTACTGACGGATTTCCGACGGAAGCATCTGTCAGAACGCCGCATTTTCTTGTGGTGAGTATATATAAGGGTCAAAACACACAACCCGGGGGTCCAAAATCCCAAATAGGGATCGGATCGGTGTGCCGTTTTCTCCGACACGACCGGGTGGGTTAAAGTGACGTGTGGGAACTGACGGAATCCAATTTGGATCTCCGGATTGGGTTGGGCATTGAAATGACGGATCTAAAAAATAGTCAAGTATATATAAAGGGCTAAAACCTACAACCCGGGGGTCCAAAATCCCAAATAGGGATCGGATCGGCGTGGCGTTTTCTCCGACACGATCGAGTGGGTTAAAGTGACGTGTGGGAACTGACGGAATCCAATTTGGATTTTCGGATTGAGTTGGCCATTGAAATGACGGATCTAAAAAACACCCAAGAACGATGGATCTAAAAATATTATCTAATTAAACTTGAGAAATAATCACATATTTTAAATTTAATTTTTGAAAATAATATATGTCTTTTAATTATTATTAATGTTTCTCATATTAATTTTTTTTATATAGGATCCACCTCCGGCACCTGACGATGACGAGGTAGGACAGTAGACGATCCAACAGATCTGTCTTGATTTTTTATATTTATTATTTTGTATTATTTTATATTTATTATTTTATGATTTTATGTTGATCGTGAGTATTTGTGAAATTTATGAATATTGTAGCAGGTTTGAAAAATCTTTTTTATTTGTCAATTTTTTTTTAAAAAAATATACTGCACATTCTGACGGATTTTTCGACGGATAAATGTCTGTCGGAATTCTAAATTACCGACGGAAAACATCGTCGGTAATTCCATCTATAGTTCTGACGGCCTTTTCCGACGGGTTTACTGATTTACCGACGGACTGTCTGTCGGTAAATACTGACTGTATGTCTGACGGTATTTCCGACGGATTTGTCCGTCGGAGTTTTCCGACCGATTTCCGACGGAATTCTCTTCCGTCGGTAATTTTCTGACCAACAATTTCCGACGGACCATTGCGACGAGCTTCGGACGGAAATCTGTCGGAAGGATGATGTTCCGACGGATTCCGTCGGATTTCCGACGGATTCTTTCCGTCGGAAAATCCGCATTTTCTTGTAGTGCTTGAACGTCGCATTTCTGTGTCGGCAATCGATACCCTATACTGATTGCCTTAAATGCGTCCATCATGACTGTCGCGATTCTGTACCGATGGCCATGAACGCGTCTATGTAAACTGTTGCGTTTTTTCCTAAATCGATTATTCGTGTCGACTGTTTCTAAACGCGACCGTTAGACCCGTCACGATTTAGAAGACTGTCTGAACCCTGTGTTCATTGTTTTAAACCTTGTGAATAGCGACGATTGTGTCTATCACGATTTAAAAGGCCTACCCGAGACTTGTTTCGCTCTATCTAGAGGGTAAGGTTTGCATGTTATGGTTATGATAAGTGTGTACAATCTGTCTAGTGGCTTAAAACATGTTAACCCATGAAAAAGTCATAACACACATGAAGGTTATTCTATTTACTCTCTAAATGACATGATCTATTCTTGCAAATGATTGATTGATCATCTTGCTATTCTAGCTTACTAGTGAATGAATGTATCTTAAAATACTGCAAATCACGTTGAGATTAGTGCATGTTCAATATATGTCATCATGTTACTTGCTTTCCACATGTTTAAAACTGATGGATTGTGGATTGAGATACATGCTACACTACACACATACACATACAGGCAACCTTTCTTGGGGGATTGGAAACTCTCAGCCGGTCATTACATATCGGCAGACTAGTGACCTATTCCTTAAGACCTCTGTAATTCTCCGTACTCCGTGGATTCCCTTGTAGAGATCGAGTTGGTTGTACCATTGAAGTTCCCTGGAGATAGAGTGCACTTCCTCTCTTATCTTGTACTTGTAAGTGTGGATTTATAATCTTGACTTAAGCCATTAATGTAATGAGTTAACTAAAGTGTAAATCGCACTGTTATGCTGCCGAAATTATCTCTCGACTATTGTTATCATGAAATCATGTTCACATGACTTGCTATTTCTTGACATCATCATCATGAACGTGATACTACAATTGCTTACATCTTGAAACTCTCGTTATTGGCTATGAATGATTGTGGGTATCTACATTTGAAATTAAGTGAGATGTTGATCGGGCACGACGAGTGTCCAAGGGCTCCAGTCTAGCCCCAATGACGGAGAGTCATAATTATACTGTTAACCATGGGGTATAATGATTACTGGCGTTGCATCTGTGCTGGGAGTACTTGCATGTTGAATACTAGATACATAAACACATACACATGTATTCCAAGGTGGCATAGATCCTTAGTGCACATTAGTATCTTCGTGCTTGATTAAGTGTTACATGATCGTGCTCGTGTGTGCTTATTTGCTTGCGTGATATGGCCATCCTGCATTTATTGCAAATAAGTGATATCTTGCATTCTTGCAAATTATTGACATCTCGTGTTCTTACAAATAGTGATATCTTGCATGCTTGTACAAAGCGATCTATTGCTAGTCCTATCTTGTTACCTCATTCTGAATCTTGTTCAATTACTATCACTCAACCTATCTTATTCATGTATCGTGTACAAGTGGATTTATCGTTCATGCATATCTAGTTAATCGTACTTGCCTAGTTCTAAATTGCTAATCACTATATCCTTGCCCACACATTGAGATATAAATGTTACTGGGATATTTTGCTCATTCCCTACTCTTAACCTTCTAGGTGACTATGAAGTGCAAGAGGAAGACCAAGTAGAGGATGGGAATGCGTCCAAGTGATGAGCGTTCCAACATATGTGTTTATCCATAGTTTACCTTGAGAGTAGTTACATGTAGTAGGTAGTGAGGTTAAATGTAATTTACCTTTTATTGAGTCACAATCTTATAGTACAACAATGAGAGATTATGTATTAGTTATTTTGAAATGAAACAAAGTGTTCAGATTGGAATACAAGTTTAGTTGAGTTTATTATTTGGGCCCTATTATTATGTTTGTGTTGTTACACAACTAGTGCTTGCTAGTTAGAGGCTTATTTTCCAACTGCTCACGTCTCGGAAGAATATCGACTTTAATTCTCCGTATATTCCACACTGCATAGTTCTCGTGACGTGACAAGCGAAGTGCAAAGATAGGAGTGATCATGCGTACCTTTTAAAGAATGGGGAGATGTGCAGATTCTTCTCTTCTTCTATGAGCACGGCCGACCGTGGTAGAAGGCTCCTTCAAGTTTGATTACCCTTGCAAGAAAGATAAAGAAATCTAAATTGGAACAAGTGATGTGTAGCACCAATTCTTAAGATCAACATGAACATGAAGCATAAAGTAGAACTCACCTATTTGGCTTTTTAAACCCCTAAAGATATAGGTGAGAGACATGCTGTCACGTCCTGATGCGGAATATCAGAACGTGAGGCAGTTGCAAGTAGCGAGTATAGAGCGTAGAATAGACAACAAACCATTGGATAATTAAATAATGTGAAAGCAAATATCCTTCATTGATAATTCATTGATGTCTATTACATCAACTAACTCAGAGCCATAACATAGGGCCCAATTGACTCTAATACATATGATGGAAATAAAAAACTACTAAGACAATCTAGGATAACTTGGTGACGTCATAGCACTTGTGGATCACTCCTGGTCCTCCCCATCCTCGTAAGTGTACTCATTCTCCTCAGCCTCACCTAAGAACACAATGACAAATAACATAGGGTGAGCGACAACGCCCAGTAGGATTTATATCTCATGGTGCAGGCAAATTTACATGATTAATGTATTTAAAAGCAGTGTTACTATGTGATAAAGCGAGAGAGTTAAGTAATGTAAAAGATAGCATGATAGCACGTGATTGAAAATAGCACAAGTTTCCAAATATAGCACAGAGCGAGATGGCCATAGCACAACGTATAACAATAGCACAACGAGTATAATATAGAACTTTGATTGTCAATTAGATAGTCGAGATAGATAGTACTTGAGTGTAATGCCAACACTCTGCTCATTTAACTACTGCGGGCAAATAGAACTTTTAGGCGCACCTCCCAGGACCTGACCAGGGCCCTTTTATATATGCCAGGCATTAGTTATATTGTTTATCTTTAGGCAATCAGTCAATGGCCAATAGAGAGTACCAAGAATTAGATGAGGATACTAGATGATATATGAGATAGCAGAGAGAGTGTGAATAGATGAGCGAGTAGAGTGTAGATGAGAACTATAGGTCATTGCACATAAAACGTCGAATTAAACAGGCGATAGTAATAGTTGCACAACACGCGCAATTGGTGTTGGCAGTCAAGTGGAATTCACTACCCTTCCACTGGCCATGTTATGCACAGGTCCAGCGGTCCGGCGGTGATATCAAGATGAGAGAGAACTTCTAAAGTCGTTTGGATCATATCGATCCCTAAGAGGTGTTATGGGCGTTAGGGTACAACTAGCTCGGTCTCCATGAGGGAATCCACAGAGTACGGAGTCTTACAGAGGTCTTAACAAAAAGGCCCCTTGTCTACCAAATGGAATGTCCGATAGAGAGGTTCCAACTTGTCAAGAGAGTAGTGTGTAAAGAAAACAAGTTTCTCGACGTTCCAGAGGAATTCTAGAACAGTGGAACGGCGATATCAGTGTTCCAAAACCACGTAATAAAGCAGAGACAATGTCATTATTAAAAAAAGAATTTATATTAAAAAAAAAGAAATTATGTGTAATTATTTAAGTATTTTACTAGATAAGTTATTCATATAATTTCAGCATAGTCTCATGGCTAGGGCTGTTCACTATATGGTCCAAACCGAAAAACCAAAAAAAACTGAACGGACCGTTCGGTTCGGTTCGGTTGGAGGACCTCACTGTTCAGTTCGGTTTCAGATTGGGAAACCGAAATGAACCGAATATATATATATATATATATATATATATATAAAAATTAAATATTACTTTTAAACTAAAAACCCCCCGTAGCGCAGTGGAACCCTCCTTCCGCGCGTACGGCGCGCGGAGCGCGCGCCCTCCACGCGCATTGGCGCGTGTTCGAGCCTCGCCAGCGCTTGCCAAAATCTTTTTTTTGCCCTTTTATCTATGATCTGTGCGCACGGTGGCCAATTTTGCTAATTTCGGTTTGAACCGAATCGAACCGAACCGGTTCGGTTCGGTTCACCGAATGGGTTCAGTTCGGTTCGGTTTCCCTAATTTTTTGGGGAAACCGAACCGAAATGAACCGTTGTACACCCCTACTCATGGCAAAGATAATCGTTTGAAGTGTGTGCATGCGTATGAAATCATGAGAGAATAGTCGTGCACATGAACTTTTAAATTAAAGGATTATGTGAAATATATCAAATTATAAATCATGATGGTTTACTGTTCATTACACAACTTAACAGGGTATACACATGCTTAAATAGTCCAAATCAGCATTTAATTAGAGTTAAATTCAGTGCTGGAATCCTGTAGGTAAATCGCGCCGGGGGTCATGGCCGCGTTTCTTAGGCGGGCAAAAACGCGTTGGCAGAGACCGCCGCATTCTTGAAAACCCTAGCGTGATTTCCCAGAGGCGGGAAAAATCCCTGAAACGCGTCGACCTGTGCGGTCGCATTTCAGAGAATGTCTGACAGTCAACGGCGCATAGTTTGAGGCGCTGGAACGCGCCAAAATGCATCACCTTCGACAGACGCTTTTCAGGTAATCGCGGTGGCAGAAGCCGATGCGATACCAGTGCCATGAATCGCATCGCCTGGACTGGACGCGATTCAAGCCTCAACTCGAAAACAACAGAAAACACAGGAACATGTAGCGACATTCATGCAACACTTATATCTCTTAAACAGGGGCACATGGGTCAAAGTGATGAATATGGAACTTGTAGAGATCATCAAGATGAAGAGATCTATGCCTTTGGACCGAATCAGTTTGGTCTCATAAGGCGTGCAAATAGGCATGAACAAGAAATAGGACAAATATGCGCAACGATGGGAAAATGCTTGTAACTCGACGATTACATGATGGAATTTGGGCATATCACTTGCAAACGAAAGTAGACAAATATGCTCTACAAGATAGGACGATTTAGTTCGTCGTTGGCTCGAGTATACCTACCTTTGTGAAGCCTAGAGTCTTGGTTGTGCACAGGTCGAGGCAGAGCGCGGTTGGGGAAGAAGCTCCCTTCTCCAGTCGTTCTCCTCCGTTCCTGAAGCCCTAGCTCCGCCTCCCACGACCCTAGCAAGTATGTGAACCTTCCCTACTAGTTTTAGGACGAGTTCTATATGTTTAGGGTGTATTTCATATCGTAATGGAACTAGGAAAGGGGAATGCGATTTCCAGCTCCTCCCTTCCTTGTTTTGGTGATCTCCCCTCCCATTTGGAGTGGAAAACCCTCTAGAAGGTTGTTGCAATGGTGGGTGGCGATTTGGCTTGCCATTCATGGCTAATTGCCATGGTTTCAATCCTCTTTTACCCTTTTCTATTTTTCCCATAACTATGGTTACTAATTTTGGGATATTTGTTCTTGGTTCTCAACCCTTACTCCTAATTTGGCCCATTAGCCTTTGCATGAGCTAATTAAAACAAGCCCATACCTTTTTAATATTTATTGGGTTTTATTGGATTCATTTCTCCCATTATTTCTAGCTATTTAGGTATTTAAAATATCGGGTTGCTACATATGCATGTTGTGTGTGATTAAAAAGAATGTGCGTGATGTGCAAGTGTGCACTATAGTGGAGATCTCAACGTGGTGAGATGCGCATGGATGAATTAGAACAGAAAAAAAGGGAGATTTGTTGGCATGTGAACTTCACTTCATGGTATGATTTATTTGCATGGCTTGCATGGGATGTGTAGCAACCCTCAAATTTTAAATAATTATATAAATTAAAATTATAAAGAAAAATGGGGTAAATAAAACCCATTAAGTAAAATTAATATATGGGTTGTATAATTGGTCCATGTATGAGTTATTGGGCAAAAAATAAGAGTCCAATAGATAGATTAGAGATAAGAGGTCAAATTTGTAACTAATTAATGATAAATTAAAAGGGGCAAGAAAATCTTTTACAACTTATGTAATTTTCTAATTAAGACTCCTAACCCTAGCCTAACCCAATAGCCATAAAATATGGCCCCATCTTAATCTAAAACAGAGATTTAGATGGGAAGAAATTAGGATAAATATAGGAAACTCGTAATTAAGGAAGAATTGGAGTTTTAGAAGGACTCTTCAACCCTAGATCTATAAAAGCACTTCAATCTAATCCATGGCCAACCCTATTGACCTTCTGAGACTTGAAGGATGAGGAAGATAGGCCATTGGAGGGGAGATTCGAGGAGAAGAAAGCTTGCAAGATGATCTTCAAGTGTTCTTCACGTTCTAAGCCCTAGGAGTTCAACTCGTCTAAAGGTAGACAATCTCTCAAGAAAAACCTAATTACTCTCAATCATAGATAGTCCATGATACCAGTAAATTCTATCATGCCATTTATGAGTATTTCATGCTCAAAGTTCAGCTATTGACATGTAACTGAACCGACCTCTTGTTTGATCTCAAACTCTATGAAATCTATGTCTATTTACTTGATTCTTGTTTCTATCATGTTTAGAATCTTGTTAACAACATTTTAAAGTTTTTTTTCGTGGATTTTCATGTTGTATACAGCGAGATATAAGAGTTTGATTGAAGACTTGTGAACAAGTGTGTTCTTGGCCTGAGAATGCGTCGCTCTCATGTGGAGTGACCAGGTCACGCACCCCGATGTAGCGCGACATGATCTGAAGATCGCGTCTGCTCTACCGGGCGTGACCTCAATGCGTCGCCACAAACCCTCGCAACTTGAAGACACGTCGCAACAACCCGTTGCAACCTAAAGGCCGCATCGGCCCTACCCATTGTGACCTAAAGATCGCGTCGGCTCTGTCAAGACCCGACCTGAACACATCGAGACGATCGGATGCGACATCATCATGTCGGCCCTGTCAAAACCCGACCTGCATGAGTCGAGACGATCAGACGCGACGTCGTCGTGTCGGCCTGTCGTCCAACCTGAACGCATCGCCAAGGTCTGTCGTGACAAGAACAAGGCCATCGCATTGGCCTAGTGCACTGCAACCTAATCGCGCCCCTAGCCGACGTCGCGACCTACCTCTATATTTTCAAAAATCAAAATATGCCTTTTCATGTTATTTCACTATGATTATTCACCGTTAATCCCTTGATTTACTGTGACAAAGTAACTAGTGTTATTAATGATAACATGCTACAATCCTCTTTTAAAGAACATGCACATGACCTAAATCTCAATCTCTCAATTCCTACAAATACACACACAAAAAAATCTTCCATTCTATACTTGAATAAATCATCTAAATATGTCATAATGTATCTGGTAATTTATTAAGCTTTATTCATAATGATGCCTTTTAATTAAAGACTTGTTTAAGTTTTCTATCGTTCATTTTTTAATACCGTTGCTGACGCCCCTCTGCCTTCGAGCACTCAAGGCAAGACGAGCAATGTTCTATACACACTTTTCTTGACTTGGATGGACTCTATGTTTGGGAAGACTCCTATTCGGACTAAGTAATCCTTGTTCAAGGCCTCCACAAGACTCTTTGGCTATGGCATACATCCATGGTCGACGAGAGGGTTGTACCATCAATACCTATATACTCTTAGGGATCAGCATGATCCAACGGCCTTAGAGTTCTCTCTCTATCCTTAAGATCACATTGGACCTCTGTACTGTGTTCGTAGCACTACCAGTGGACGGTTAGTGATTCTACCAGACTGCCAGCAACAATCATGCATGTTGTGCAACTGTTACTATCGCATGTTTTAATATCGTTTTACGCGCGTTGACCTGTAGTTCTCGTCTATTCCATAATTACTCATCTATTCACATTCTCTCTATACTCTGATTTATTCTTCATTACTCTCATCTATTCTTGGTACTCTATTTGGCCATCTATTGATTATTTAAGATAACAAAACATAATCAATACCTAGCAATATATAAAGGATTTGATTTGGTCCTGGGAGGTGTGCGCAAAAGTGCTATTTTCCTGCGGGAGTTTCATGATCAGGGTGTTTGGCATTACATCCAAGTGCCATACTATCAAGATTAATCTAAGATAATCAACCAAAGTGCTATACTCTCTCGGCTGTCTATTGACAACCAAAGTGCTATACTATCTCGGCTGTCTGTCGACAACCAAAGTGCTATACAATCTCGGTTGTCTATTGACAACCAAAGTGTTATGCTATCTCGATTGATGAAAATCAATCAAAGTGCTATTTGCCCCAGTGGGTATTTGCTCTTTATATGGACAACTTCTCTCTCTTTTGATATACGTGTTACTAGCTATATATTTGCTGATATTGATGTTTTACTTGATATCGACTTGCTATCGCTTTCTATCATGGTTTAAAATACATCATATAGTTGATCATGTTCCTTGTGCTATACTTGATTCATGTGCTATTTGAACCATGCTACTTGTGCTATTACTATCTCGACTTTACGTGCCTCTCTCTATCGTTAGTTACTTTGCTCTTTAATGCATTAATCATTTAAAGCATGTTTGGCTCATGAGATTTAAGTCCTACTTAGCGTTATCACTTACCCTGCATTATTTGATAAGTGTTCTCAGGTGAATATGATGACGATGACCACATTTGCGAGATGGGGATGAGCAAGTTCAAGAGTGACCCGGATGTCATTCTGTTATCTTAGAGTTTAGTATAGTTAGTTGTTTTATTTAAATGTGATGAAGTTCTCTAGGGCCATAGTTATGGCTCTGAATTAGTGAATGTAATAACAAAGTGGAATGAATAATGAAATATAGTTGGTCTCATATTGTTCAAATTGTGCAGTGATTTGATGTTTATTTTTTTGCTCTATACACGCGCTATATTAGGTGTCTCACGTTCCGATATTTCCCATCTGAGCGTGACAGTTTTGTGGTATCAGAGCATAGGAAGTTTTAAGTCTAGGATGTTGGATGAACTACCTTGACTACTTGTTGACTATCATACCTATGTGATGATTGGGTAGAATAATGATTAAGATCTAAAGGATATTTACACATGCACTAACCTAGTGCCCCTTTAATATCCTAATGTCCAAGTTCTTCTGAAGGTACTTAGAAAATTTTCAATGGCTACTGAGCGTGTTCAATTATGCAACATGCAACAACAATCCAAGAACTGACCCACAGCCTGCTACAAGTGGCACAAGGCGGCAGAAACTGTGGAGCTGGGGATCTACACCAAAACTTTAGAAGCATGAACCCACCTCATTTTGGTGGAGCCACAGATCCTGATGAGGCTAAACACTGGCCCAAGGAGATTGAGCGCATTTTTCCACATTATGTAATGCACGGATGGTGATAAGTTACTGTTGGCCACATTCCAACTTGAAAGGGATGCTGACACATGGTGGGAGTCAGTAGAAGCGACCAGAGCTAATGGTCAATTTACATGGAATGAATTCAAGGAAGAACTTATGTAACGTCGCGTGCTTTTCGGATCCATGCGGATCGTGTGTTGTGGTTGTGGCGGCCGTTGTAAGGCCAGTGTGAGTCGGTTGCGTGGAATGCTTGGTGTGGATGTGTGGTTTGTCCAGGTGCAGCATAGGGTTGGTCCGGAAATGGAATAGGACCTGCTGCTGTTCTGTCTGAGTTGGCGGCCAGGGGTGGCCGTTTATTGGTAGGCATCCAGATTGGTGGACGTTTACATCATGAGCTTAGCGGCAGTAGATGTGGACGTTTAGGCTGGCGGTTGATGTTGGCGACAAGGGGGTTGACGTCAACCTGTCAGTTCAGCAGGTTATAGGCTCACCCGAGGGCAGTTCTCACAGCTCTCACTCATTCCCTCTTGCCCCAGCTTCGCGCCCCAGAGTTTCTGAAGCTTCTAACAGGTTCCGAGGAGTAGTTGGACGATCGTAGAACGCGCGGCATCGCCGAATTGCACGAGGAAACGTCGTGACGTGGTGCAATTCGCGTGGGAGCTCGCGGAGGGCTCGGCGTGAACCGGGGGATTGCAGGAGATTCTAACGCGTTCTGAGGTAGGGGACGAACCCTGGTAGCTCCGTAGAAACATTAAAACACATCATAATCACTTGAACCAGCATGATAATCCATGATTGGATAGAGTTGCACCAAGCGGGATAATGAGTGGTTTGAGTAGTTTACTGTACGAATTATGTTATAACGGGTTGTATTGGGTTCTAGCATGCTAAAGGAATTGCATTTGCATGTTTTTCAGTAGTTAGAACAGTTAGAAAACCCGCAGGGCCGGATTAGGGTTTCTGCAGGGTTTATGGCCGGAGAACTTGGCGTCAACATCGCTTGCCGCCAAGATCCTCAGCCAGGAGGTTAACGGCCAGGAACCTTGTCATTGACTCCCTGTAAGCGGCAGTCGATGTGGCCGCCTACTTCTATTTGAGCAGAAATGACTAAGTACAATGATTATCGATAATGCATGTGTGTTGACGCATGAGGTATACTGAGTACACTTGGTTTACGTGTTTAGCATACAAGGTATGCTGTTAGTTGTTTACTTCGTTGATTGTGCGTTGTGTACGCGAGTCAGTTGGGTTCACGTGTAGTGGACCAGTGGTTACTTGTGGTTTACGTGAGGTTTCACGTGGTTTGTGTGTGACGTGCACGTGTTCTGTGTACGTGGCGAGTAGTACGACACCTACCGTGGTTACCTCTCCAGTTGGGTGCCCCAGGTTCTTTGTGAGCCAGGATATTAGCTCGGGGCTTTATCCCGGTACTATGCTGTACCGTCGAGGTCTGTGTCGTCTGACCTGGACACCCTCACTCTTGTGTTAGAGTTGTACGTCCGGCTGAGGGAAAGACGACAGTGGGACAGTGACACTTGTGTTTTTTCTAGTCACTTGTAGCGCGCTCGTAGTTGGGGGTACGGACACCAGTAGACGTACTGGACCCCAGCTAGTCCTTTTCCAGTGCCTCACTCTAGCGAGCCCAGGCCAGGGTCTGGAGGTGCCAGGCATGGGCCTGTGACCGTGTGGTCTGCAGGTGGTGGTGTTTAGTTGGTCTCCACAGTTGCTTGACCTTTTACGTGGAGCAGCAGCTGGACCTTTCGTCCGTGGCTGCGAGACTGAGAGGTAGACCTGTGTTAGTTGTCTGAGCCAGTTTCTGGTGTCGCGAACCAGTTCACGTGGCTCGTGTTGGCTGTCTCTACTTAGCTTGTACACCTGTACTGGTTTGCCGTTTAATTATTAATGTTGTTTCTCGTAGTCGGCAGACGGTGAGTACTTTTACAGCTTTACTTACCTGCTTAGCTGTTATTAATTGTTGGTGCTGTTTACTATTTGTACTCGTGGTGTTTGTTTCGCTCGGTTTTGGGGGAGTTCCCTACTGAGCCAGTGACTAGAGAGGCTCACCCCTACCACCACAAATGAGAGCGAGGAGGACGTCTCTCGTCTGACGTCCAGTTCCGGGCCGCGTCGTAGCGGTGCAGGGTCAGCACCTCCAGCAGAGTAGCTTCAGCAGTGTAGTTTCGTAGTTGTTTACTTTCTTCAGTTGTACCTCGGGGTATGCCACAGGCTCTTGTACTTCTTTTCAGATTTTGTGAAAATTTGGCTATGTAAACTTGTGAAATATATATGAAATGTGGTGTGTTCCTTTATGTTTACACGGACTGTGGTTTGGTATCCCTTGCGAGACTTCGGCCCGTTCGCGGGAGGCGGACTCGGATCAAATACGTTATCGGTTTAACGGGCTTGACCAAGGCGATCCGTCACAACTTAAGTCTATATACTTCTCTGAACGTGTCCAAGAAAGAAAGGCTGCGGAATTTGCCGCTCTCAAACAATGGAGTCTCTTTGTGGCTGATTATGAGTCTCAATTTTCCAGGTTGGCACGCCATGCCAATCATCTTGTTAGCACAGAAAAGATGAAGGCTAGGTGTTTTCTCAATAGTCTCAAGCCTCAATATATAACGCAACTGACACCTCTTGACATCCAAACATATGCCGAGATGGTCAAGAAGGCTCAACTCTTGAAGATGCTACCGACTCTATTGATCACATCAAAAAGAGAATTATAAAGAAAGAGCAAACACCTGTCTCATCCAGTACCAAGCCAACCAATGGCAGCAAGCGACCGTTCAGTGTCACCGAATGGCCAAGTCAAGAAAGGAAGCCAAAGATAAATGTCCCTTCTACTGCGGCCAAGGCAACTGCAAGCATTGTGACAAGCCTGGCCATAATGCTGATGAATGCTGGAGCAATGTCACGTCCCAAGAATTATGTAGTGGAAATATTTGAAGCATTAAAGTCAATATTTTGAGATGAGAGCAGTTGGCAAATAAGCCTCTAGCTAGCAAGCATTTAGATGTGCCTCAACACAAACATAATAGGGCCCAAATAATGAACACAACTAAACTTGTATTCCAACCTCAACACTTTGTTTCATTTCAAAATAACTAATACATAATCTCTCATTGTTGTACTACAAGATTGTGACTCGATAAAAGCAAACTACATTTAAGCTCACTACCTACTACATGTAACTACTCTCAATGTGAACTATGGATAAACACATATGTTGGAATGCTCATCACTCGGACGCATTCCCATCCTCGACTTGGTCTTCCTCTTGCACTTCATAATCACCTAGAAGGTTAAAAGTAGGGAATGAGAAAACTAGCCCAGTAGGATTTATATCTCAATGTGCGGCAATGATATAAGTGATTAGCAATTTAGAACTAGGCATGCATGACTATCAAGATATGCATGTGCGAATAAGACTAATTAAACATGATACATGAACAAGATAGGTTGAGCGATAGTAATTGAACAAGATTTAGAATGAGGTAACAAGATAGGACTAGCAGTAGATTACTTTGTACAAGCACGCAAGATATCACTATTTTTAAGAACACAAGATGTCAATAGTTTGCAAGAACGCAAGATATCACTTATTGGCAATAAATGCAGGATGGCCATACCACACAAGCAAGCACGCACGAGCACGAACTTTTATCACTTAACACTTAATGAGGCATGAAGACACTAATGTGCACTAAGGATCTATGTCACCTTGAATGCACACTAGGACATGTGTATGTGGTTATTATATCTTGCATTCAACACGACACTATTTCCCAGCACAGATGCAATGTCAGTAATCATTATACCCTATGGTTAATAGTATATTTATGACTCTCCGTCATTGGGGCTAGACTGGAGCCTTGGACACTCATCGTGCCCGATCAGCATCTCACTTAATTTCAAATGTAGATACCCACAGTCATTAATGGCCAATAACAAGAGTTTCAAGATGTAAGCAATTGTAACGTCATGTTCATGATAATGATGTCATGAAATAGAAAGTCATGTGAACATGATTTCATGATAACAATAGTCGAGATAATTTTGGCAGCATAACAGGGTGATTTATACTTTAGTTAACTCATTACATTAATGGCTTCAGCCAAAATTATAAATCAACACTCATGAGAACAAGAGGAGAGAGGAAGTGCACTCTATCTCCAGAGAACTTCAATGGTACACCAACTCGGTCTCCATAAGGGAATCCACGGACTACTGAGAATTACGGAAGTCTTAAGAGAAATGTCACTAGTCTGTTGATACGGAATGACCGGCTGAGAGTTTCCAATCCCCCAAGAAAGGGCTGCCTATATGTGCAAGTGTGTAGTGTAGCACGTATCTCAATCCACAATCCATCAGTGTTAAACATGCGGAAAGCAAGTAACATGATGACATAATATTGAAAACATGCACTTAACTCAACATGATGTACAGTGTTTTAAGATGACACTCATTCACTTTAATAAGCTAGACCAACAAGATGATTAATCAATCATTGCAAGTATAGATCAAGCCATTTAAGAACAAATAGAATAAGCTTTCATGTTGTTATGTCTTTCTCATGGTTAACAGTTTTTAAGCCACTGAACAGACTGTAGAATGTATACTAAGAACATAACATGCAAGGCTAACACTAAATACTGTAAAACAGGTCTTGGGTATGCTTTCAAATACGCGATGGGTTCAGTCGTCGCTATTTAAGAAGACTTTTTATCGATAAACACAGGTAAGCAATCGATTGTCTGAATCGCGACGGGTGTATCGGTCGCGTTCAAATCACAATGGAACAGTCGGTCGCGTTCAAGACATGCAAAGCATAAACACGTCGTTCAAGCCCGTTAACCTAATAACGAGCCTGACCGGACTCTGCCACCCGCGAACAAGCCGAAGCCTCGTCAGGATATCAACACACATGTCCGTGAAATATAAAAACACACTGATATATATATGATTGAACATCTCACACATATTTACAAGGATTTACATAGCCAAATTTCAAGAAAAGTCAAACTCATGTACTGAAGCCTGGGGCATACCCGGGGAACAATAGAAAAGTAAATTACACTACTGGAGGTGTGGACCGAACACCGCTATGATGCGGCTCTGGACTAGAAGACAGGTGAGAAGCCTCCTTCTCTCCCTCACCTGAAGGGAATAAGGGGTGAGCCTCACGAGTCACTGGCTCAGTAGGGAAATTCCCCCAAAAGCAGCAAGCCACAAAATACAGAGAAGCAGGAGTATAGCACAACTATATATAACTAACAAGTCTACCTAAGCATGCAACTATAACCACAATGCTTAAATAACATTAAGCTAATAATAGAAATTCAACTCTCATAAATAAACGGCAAACCACGCTCAGGAGTACAAGCTAAAAGGGTAACACCAAACACGAGTCAGGAAGACTGGTTCGCGACACCAGCTACACCCCAACCAACAACACAGGTCTACCTCTCAGCCTCTTAGCCAAGGACGAAAGGTCCAGCTACCGCTCCACCACAACAAAACCAATAAGCTGTGGAGACCACACCTTACCACAACTACAACTCACACGGTTGTAGCTCCATGCCTAGCACCTTTAAGGACTATGCCCTGAGCTCCTTAAAGTGAGACATTGGAAAAAGGACTAGCTAGGGACCACTATGTCTACCGGTCTCCGTCCCCCAACCAAGAGCGCGCTACAAGCGACTAAGTACATCCACAACACACAAGCCGCTATCCCATTGTCGTCCTTCCCTCAGCTCGACGTACCACTCAAGCTACGGAGTGAAGGTGTCCAGGAAGACGACACAGACCCTAGCGGTACACAAGTACCGGGACAAGACCCCAAGCACTACATGCCTGGCTAACAGAGAACCTGGGGTACCAGACTCGAGAGGTAACCACGGGTGGCGTCGTATACCCGACTAGCCTCGCACGCACAACATGCAAACTCGATAATTCCACTTACTACAAGTGCCAATGCACCGCTTAATACCCATTGCAAGCAAACCAACATTTATACAGACCCATACGTGAAAGCAACTCGTAGCACCATGTAGACAAACCAGGGATCGGTTAGCAGTCATCTAAATCGCGACGGACACAGAGGTCACTTATTGATGACTGAAACGTGTTGGACCAAACAGTCGCATTACAGACTGAAATGCGACGTCTGGATTCGTCGCATTTTAGCTACAGAAACCCTACCTAAAAACTCCCTTTGCGAGATGTTCAAACCACCCTACACCACCCATTTACATGATATTTTGCAGTAAAATAAAGTCCTACACATGTCTTCTACATTCCTTAACCCATTTTACACATTTAAAACCTTAACATGGCCCGTTTAAATCGAAAAGAATAAGAATCCTCCGACCTCACGAACAACACGAAGAACGCATAGAACGACACTGCCTTGGCATTTCCCGCGCTCAGCACAACATCCTCGCACCAGAAACACGCCAAACCGCACGCCGAAATCCTCAAATCACCTTGAAAAAACCCACACGAGCCTCCCCCACGGCTGAGCAGTGTTTCCTGCACTGCTCAGCCTGGGTTGGCCGACCACAACACATAAACAAAATCATGACGGGTCGTGTCGTCGCGTTTAAATCGCGACGGGTATGTCCGTCGTAAGTCAAAGCGACGCCCCGGCATGCGACATGTGGCGCGCATGTAGACGCGTACCCTAGGAAGCGGCAATCAAAATGTGACGACCTGGGTAATCGCGATTCTCAAAATCGCGACGCTTGTGTTGGTCGCATTTATGAAAGTCGCAGAAGTTGATTTGGCCTGGATTCCAAGCTTCCAACCCACACAACCTATACAAACCTTAGAAAAACCCCATATTGGGCCACAACTGGCCACTTAATCCACTAAGTTATGATCCGAAAAAGTCGCAATGTTACATTACTATCATCTAAAAAGAAATTTTGACCTCGAAATCTATAAGGAAATTTAAACACATAATGCATTAAACACAACATCACATACTATCATCTAAAAAGAATTAAAAGCTTACTCAAACAGGTAAGGATACACTTTAAACATTTCCTCTGCCAACTCCATGTATCTTCTCCTCCCTGCCTATTTTCCCATCCGATCTTTGCCAATTCAATTTCTTTATTCCCTAATTTTTGTGTCCTTCAGCCTGTGATCTGTACTGGCTACTCTGACATAGACATGTTTGGCTTCAGATCATCTCGTTGATAGCTGACTACCTGTGATGGATCGTTAGTATACTTCCTCAACATAGAAACATGGAAAACATCATGTGCATCTGTGAAATCTGCCAGGAGATCTATTTATATGTTGTCTCTCTGATTCTTTCCAAAACCTCGAAGGGGCCCACATACCTCGGACTTAACTTACCTCTTTTGTTGAATCTCAACACACCCTTGGTAGGAGAAACCCTCAGAAAAACATAATCTCAAACTTCAAATTTAAGTGGCCTGCACTAGGTGTCTGCATAACTCCTCTGTCAGCTTTAGGCTGTTTGCAACTTCTCTTTAATAAATTGACCATTCCTGTAGTTTGTTGAATCAATTCATGACCCATAACCTACCTTTCTCCGACTTCATGCCAGTTCAATGGTGTTCTGCATGGCCTTCCATACAAGGCCTCATAAGGTGCCATCCCAATACTTGTGTGATAAATGTTATTGTATGCAAATTCTACCATTCCTAGTTGGTTCTCCCAACTGCCTCCCCACACTAAATACCAAGCTCGTAGCATGTCTTCAATCGTCTGAATGGTTCTTTGAGTCTGTCCCTCAATTTGTGGGTGATATGCTGAACTATACCTCAATTCAGTGCCAATTACTCTATGTAGACTCCTCCAAAAACCAGATGTAAATCTTGGATCTCTGTCAGAAACAATTGTCTTCGGAATACTGTGCAACAGTACAATTCTATCCATAAATATTCTTGCCAATCTATCCATAGTCCAAGACATACTCACAGCTAATAATCTGCATACCTCGGTCAATATGTCAACAAACACCCAAATACCATTGTGCCCTATTGCTGTCCTGGGTAGTCCTGTTATAAAATCCATAGCAATGTCGTCCCACTTCCACTGTGGAATTGGTAATGACTGAAGCAGTCCTCCCAGTTTTTGATGTTCTGCCTTTACCTGCTGACAAACTGAACACCTTGCAATGAATTCTTCTATCTCTCTCTTCATGTGTGGCCACCAAAAATGCTTTCTCAAATCTTGATACATCTTAGTACTACCTGGATGGATAGTGTACCTAGATTTATGTGCCTCTTCTAGAACTCTCTATTTTACCTCCACTTCCGTTGGTACATACAACCTGCCTCTGAGCTTGACTACACAGTTATCATCAATTGTAACACCTTCCATTTTGACAACCTCTGCTAAATTCCCATCTGTCTTCTGAGCTTCAACAATCTGTCAATACAAGGATGGTTCAATAGCACTACTGGCTAAACTACTCGCCACTGACTGCTTGGAACATATAAAGAATTTTTTGCTACTTCCTCATGTAACTTCCACTCTTTAATCATCATCTGATTTAAAAAGGTCCTTCTGCTCAATGCATCTGCTACGACATTGGCTTTACCAGGGTGGTAAGCCAAACTGAAATCATAATCTTTCAAATACTCTACCCACCTACGCTGACGAAGATTCAAATCTTTCTGGGAGAAGATATATTTCAAGCTCTTATGATATATGAAAATTTCAAATCTCTCACCATAAAGATAATGCCTCATATATCAAAGCAAAAACAACTGCTGTCAATTCCAGATCATGAGTTGGGTAGTTCTCTTCTGCTGGCTTCAACTGCGTAGATTCATAAGCCATAACCTTACCATGTTGCATTAAAACAGCTCCCAATCCTCTTCTAGATGCATCGATATACAACACAAAACCTCTGCTGCCTGCTGGTAATGTCAATATCGGCGCTACTGTAAGCCTTCTCTTCAACTCCATAAAACTTCTCTGACAATCTTCTGACCAAACAAATGGTACATCCTTTCTGGTTAATCTTGTCATTGGTGTTGCGGTCTTAGAATAATCTTGTATAAAACGCCTATAGTATCCTGCTAAACCCAGGAAACTTCTGATTTCTATAATTGTTCTCGGCGCTTCCCATCTCATGACTGCCTCAACCTTTGCTAGATCAACCACAACACCCTCTGCTGAAATACATGCCCCAAAAACTGAATCTCTTGCAACCAAAACTCACATTTACTAAACTTAGCATACAATTGGTTTTCTCACAATGTCTGCAAAGTAATTCTCAAGTGTGATGCATGTTCCTCTTCTGATGCTGAGTATACTAGTATATCATCTATGAAAACCACACTAAACTGATCCAGATATGGATGAAATATTATGTTCATTAAATTCATAAGTGCTATTGGTGCATTGGTTAGTCCAAATGGCATAACCACAAACTCATAATGCCCATACCTAGTTCTGAATGCTGTTTTATTAATGTCTTCTTCTCTAATCCTCAGCTGATGATACCCGGACCTCAAGTCAATATTAGAAAACACTGTAGTTGACTGAAGTTGATCAAACAAATCATCAGTTATTGGCGATGGGTACTTATTTTTAATAGTGACCACATTCAATTTACGATAGTCTATACACATTCTAAAACTTCCATCTTTCTTTCTCACAAATAACACTGGAGCTCCCCAAGGTGAGTGACTCGACTGATAAAACCTTTTTCTAGCAATTCCTGTAACTTCTTTTTCAATTCTTTAAGCTCTGTTGGTGCCATTCTATACGGTGCTTTGGAAATTGGCATAGAACCTGGTTGCAATTCCACTATAAAATCCACTTCCCTGTGTGGAGCTAAACCTGGAAAATCATCTGGGAGCACATCTGCAAATTCCCTGACTACTGGAACTGCTTCAACTGGCTTACCAGACTCAACCAAACTCACTGAAGCTAGGTAAGCTACACAACCCACATTTAACAACTTCCTAGCCCTAAGTGCTGAAATTATAAACTTGGGAGTGTAAAACGGCATACCTTGGAATTCAAACACAGCTCCATTAGGGTGACAAAATCTGACCCTCTTCTTTCTGCAATTAACCATTGCACCATAGGCTTCTAGCCAGTCCATACCCAGAATTATATCATAATCTTTCAACTGTAAGGCATACAATCTAACAAGCAACTGGTTTCCTTGCATTACAATAGGAACTTCATCTACGTAGCAAGAAGTGAGTATAAATCCTCTTGAGGGAACCTCTACAACTAACTAACACAACCTTTCCTCTAACGGGTGCACCATACTATCCATAAATTCTTCAGAAATAAAAGAGTGCAAAGCACTTGGATCAAGTAAAACTCTTGCTGAAAAATCATATCTACGCAATATACCTTCAATTAGGTTGGAAGCCTCTGCTTGTGCCCAGGTGATAGCCATAACCCGGCCTCGACCACGCTGGTGTGGTGCTCCTCCATCTCATCCTGTTGGTGGCTGCTGAGGCTGCTGCTACTGCTACTGCACTCCTCTTCCATACCCAAACTCCCTTGGGTAAGGACAATTACGAATCAAATGTCCCGGCTGGTCACAATTGTAACACATGTAACCCGGTGGAATTATAGTCTGCCTTGATGTACTCTGTTGCGATTCTTCCACCTCTGGCCTGTAACCTCGCCCCTACTGGAACATCTACTGCCGACCTCCTCCTCATCCTTTGAATATTTTCTTCAATTTTGAACCCCACTTGCTAAAACCCGAGGAAGATGACCCTGTTGGTGCCTTCCCTTTACTGACCCCTGAGGATTGTTGTGGTAGCCGTAAACTACCTGAATCCCCCACCTGACGGGTCCGAACTGACCTCTCTAATATGGCTGCTCTCTACACCACCTCTTCCACAGTCCTACACATAAGTGGTATCACCGCATTCTACAACTCTAACGTCAATCTACAAATGAAATATTCAACCATCATTGCATTGTTTGCCACAACATACGGTGCATATCTTCTTAGTGGCATAAATCTCATTTGATACTCTAAAACTGAAGAATTCCATTGCTGTTAAGTTCTTAATTGCTCCCTCTTGGCTTGCTACACTTGTACTGGGAAGAATAAATCATTAAACACTTCCAGAAAGTCCGGCATGTAATGGTATCCTCCATTCTACCTGCAAAAGTTGTTTGCATCTTTAACCTCCACCATTCCTATGCAAAGCCCCGTAGCTGGTAGGTAGCCAAATCACTCTGTCTGCTGATGAACACCTCATAGTCACAGAGACTCTTTCTATTTCATGGATCCAGTGCTCAGCTGTATCTGGATTGGGTCCCCTTGTGTAGGTAGGTGGCTGCAACCTCAGAAATCTTTCAATCTGCATGGTTGGTTCTTCCACTGCTCTCACTGGTGGTACTGGTGGCACAGGTACCGGAAGAGGTACCTCCACTCCTGGTGGTGGTGGGGGTGGTATAATTGGTACTGGCTCTAGCTCCTCAACAATCGGAGGCCCTGCTACTGCTGGCTGAACTGGACCCTACTGGTCCAACCTTGTTCTTATTTCGGTTATGCTTTCCCATAGCCTCTCAATCAATTGATGTGTTGTTTCCTCCAGCTCATCTCCCCCACCTCCCCAGTCTCCCCTATCAGCCATCTCAAATTCATGCACAAACAACATTCCCACCACGTATATGCCAACAAATCAATACGAAACCAAGGTCAACCACCAGTGGACTAATGTAGAAATCAAGCTATGTAATCTCCCAGTTCCTTCATATTACATGGACCTTGCTCTGATACCAACTGTGACGGACCACGTCGTTCAATCCCGTTAACCTAATAACGAGCCTGACCCGACTCCGCCACCCGCGAACAAGCCGAAACCTCACCAGGGATATCAACACACAAGTCTGTAGAAATATAAAAGAACACATTGATATACATATGATTGAACATCTCACACATATTTACAAGGATTAACATAGCCAAATTTCAAAAAAAGTCAAACTCATGTACTGAAGCCTGGGGCATACCCCGGGGCACAACAGAAAAGTAAATTACACTGCTGGAGGAATGAACCCAACACCGCTGCTATGCGACTGCGGACTAGAAGATGGGTGAGAAGCCTCATGCTCTCCCTCACCTGAAAGGAATAAGGGGTGAGTCTCACGAATCACTGACACAGTAGGGAAATTCCCCCAAAAGCAGCAAACCACAAAATACAAGAGAAGCAGAAGTATAGCACAACTATATATAACTAACAAGTCTACCTGAGCATGCAACTATAACCACAATGCTTAAATAACATTAAGCTAATAAAAAAAATTCAACTCTCCATTCAAACTTTCAAGTGTGCTCTTATTGTCAGGTGTGCGTATGGTCGCTGTTCTATTCCGAACTTCAAATCTTATATGTCCCAAAGACTTCTGCTCAAACATGATTTCATTGTTAACTCCCTCAACCAACGCCATCTGTTGTTAAGGTTTGATGTAGAAGATGATTACCTGAAGGTCATGTTGAGAAGAAACCTATATATCAAAGGCTTGTTATATAGATTCTTTAAATGGGATCCTCACTTTGATTTTAATGCTGATCCGACAATTATCCCTATATGGGTTGGTTTTCCTATGTTACCTGTTAACTACTACTATGAAGATTTCTTGAAGTCTATAGCAGGGAATCTGGGACAGGTTCTTAGAGTTTATGAACCCACGAAGGCTTTAACTCAAACAAATGAGGCGTTTGTGTGTGTGGAGCTGGACATAGAGAAGCCTAGGCCGGATAGAATTTGGATAGGTTGTGGCTCTGAAGGTTTCTGGCAGAAAATTATCTACTATAAAATTCCTGCTATTGTGCTTTCTGTCATAAGCTGGGCCATGCGGCGTCGGACTGCCACAGGAAACAAAAGGGTCCAGGAATGCTACCTATTCCCCAGGGGGTCTCTACTTTACAGGAGCAGGGACAGGAGGAAGATAATGGTTTCAATAAGAGAGTTTGGCGGAGGAAGGTGCTACAAGAAGCTTCGGATCCAAATATCTCTGTTAGTAAGTTCACAGCTTTGGAGAACGTCCAGGAGGAGGATCTCTCTTCAGATCGGCGGAGGAAGGTGCAACAAGTAACTACAGTCCCATTATCTCCGTCAGTAGGTTCACAGCTCTGGAGTATGTCCAGGAGGATGTTGTTGATCAACAGGAGGATCTCTCTACAGATCTGAGCGCTGGGGACGGCCAAGGCCAGACTCCCCAAGACCTGGAGGATTTGGCTCCGAGGACTCCCCGCCTTGTCCCGTCCCCGGTCTTCAACAAGTTCAGGTTTTCTCTCCCAGGCGCTGCTTGAAGTGCATGGGGTCTGCATACAGGTGGATGGTCATACGTCAGAGTGCGGTGAAGCCTCCAAGGGTGTGTTAGACGTTAACATCACTGATGTTACGTCTTCTCCGGCGCCTGTCCCTGCCGAACGGGATGAACAGGAAAGCCACGTTCCTGATATATCCGGTCTTCAACAAGTTCAGTTTTTCTCCCCCCAGGCGATGCATGAAGTGCATGGGGTCTGCATGCAGGAGGATGTTCATACGTCAAAGTGCGGAGAAGCCTTCAAGGGTGTGTATGACGTTAACATCACCGGTGTTACGTCTTCTCCGGCGTCGGTCCCTGTTGAACGGGATGAACAGGAAAGCCACGTTCCTGCTATATCTTTCCCTAAACGGCGGAAGCATCCCTTCGGAAAGTTTCTCAAATTGCAGCTACTGAGAATATATTTATGAGTAAGGTCCCTCCTCTACAAGAAGGTAAATCTCTTAAAACTGTCGGTTAAGGCAGCAGGGCGTACCTCTGGATACTCTTCCTCATGAATAGCTCAATTCTATTGGAATATTAGGGGCATTTCTAATAATGCCTCTAGGCGCGCCCTTAGAAGGTTGGTCAGGAAGAGTAATGTTGATGTTGTGGCGATTGCAGAACCTAAGGTTCCCTTAGCTAGAGCTGCTAAAATTTGCAAATCCATGAAAATGCAGTCTTATGAAGGAAACGGGGAGGAAAACTCTAAAATTTGGATTTTCTGGAGAAATCTTTCCGTGCAAGTCATCTGCAAATCTGATCAGCAGATCTCCTTAGCTGTTTTCGAGGATAATAATATTAATATGGTCATTACCTTTGTGTATGCTTCTTGTGACCCAGCCACCAGGAGATCTCTTTTTGATGATATTATTGCTATTTCGGACACAGCTGACGTTCCCTGGATCGTTGGTGGAGACTTCAACTGCGTTCTCCAACCTGCGGAGAAAAAAGGAGGTCGCTTAAGTAATATGGATGCTATGCTGGACTTCAACGCGTGTATCAATGCTACTTCCCTGCATGATGCTGGTTTCATTGGGTCCCAGTTGTCTTGGTCTAATAAGAGAACAGGCCAGGCTTCCATCATGGCTAGACTGGATCGCTTCTTCTTAAATAATAACTGTGATGACCAATTTCCGGGTCTCTCCGTTAGACACCTGCCTCGGGTCCTTCTGACCACTCTCCTTTGTTGATCAACTTTGTTACAGAACACAAATCTCCTGCCTGGTTTACGTTCCAAGCCATGTGGACGTCCCATGCTACTTTTCATGATACTGTCAGCAAAGCCTGGGAGGAGAATTCTCAATGGCCCCCAACCCTTTTGTTATCCTTTTCCAGAAGCTTAAGTCAGTTAAACAAGCTCTTCGAACCTGGAACAAATGACCTTTGGGGACGTTGATAGTAATGTGCTTATTCAGGAGGAAGTCGTTAAAGTCAAGCAGTAATGCTTTGATTCCAATCCGTCGCCAGATAACAGATCTGCTGTTGGCCAGGCAAATGCTAATCTTTCCAAGGCTCTGCACTGCCAAGAAGTGTTTTGGGCGCAAAAATCCCGAATGGACTGGCTAGAAAAAGGTGATAGGAACACAGCCTTTCATCATGCTACTGTTCAAATCAAAAGAAGAATGAATAGGATTCAACGGCTTCAAGTTAATGGGTCCTGGTGTGAGGACCAAGAGGCTCTTCGGCATGAGGCGGTGTGCTTTTTTGAAAACCTTTTGCAGCCTTCTAATCACATTCTTGACGAGGATATCCTTAATGTTATTCCATCCAAAATATCTGATGCTCAAAATGCTGCCCTGTGTTCTCATCCAGGTATAGAAGAAGTTAAAAAGGCGGTTTGGAGTTTGAATGGTAACAGCTCCCCAGGTCCAGATGGTTTCACCGGTATTTTTTTCACTTCTTGCTGGGATATAATCCATAAGGAGGTATATGCAGCGGTTACTGGTTTCTTTCAGGGTCACTCTTTCCCCAGAGGAGTAACCTCTACTCTAATTGTGCTGGTCCCAAAGAAACTACCTCCCCAATCGTTCAATGATTTCCGGCATGTTAGTCTCTCCAACTTTTGTTACAAAATTGTATCTAGAATATTATGTGGCAGGTTGGCTGCCATTCTTCTTGATATTATTTCTGAGGAACAAGGGGCGTTTGTTCCAGGTAGATGCATTCTTGATAATGTCTCTTTTTCCAACAATTAGTTCGGGATATTAGTCGCAAAGTCATGGGTGGAAATGCTATTTTTAAGCTGGACATCAAGAAAGCTTATGACAGTGTTGAATGGGATTTCTTGTTTGTTGTCCTTAGAAGGTTCGGTTTCTCTTCCAGGTTCGTTTCCTACATTGGAATGACAGTATCCAACTGTTGGTTCTCTGTGTTGTTTAATGGTTTTTCAGTGGGTTATTTTAAATCTACTAGAGGTCTCAGACAAGGTGATCCTCTGGCCCCGGCTCTTTTCATTATTATGGAGGAAGCACTCAGCAGAGGTCTATCCAATTTGGTTGCTAGGGGCATCCTTCTCCCTTATGCTAGCCTAAGAGGCAGCCCCACCCGTCCCATTTGTTGTATGCGGATGACACACTTATTTTCATGAATGGCAGTATTAGAAATGTAAGAAATCTTATGCTTTTCTTGGACAAATACTCCCAGTCCTCAGGTCAACTAATCAATGCTAGCAAAATTCCTTCATGGTCGATGCTAAGATGTCTCCCCTGGCTATTCAAAGAATCAGAGAAGTCACTGGTTATAAGAAGAAGCAAGGGGCGCTTCTTTATCTTGGAGTTCCCCTCAGGCCTGGTAGAGTCCTCACTGCAGATTATAAGCACCTTATAGATAAAGTGAATGGTAAATTCGGAGGATGGAAATCCAAGTTTATCTCCCAAGCTGGGAGAATTACTTTGATAAACTCGGTGGTCTGTTCTATCCCTATCTATCTTATGGCTGTCGTTGTCCTTCCAAAAGCTATAATCATTTCTTTCAAAGGTCGGCAGCGGCTTTCTTCTGGAACGGGTCAGATGGGCATCATCGGCAGCACTGGGTGACCTGGAAGACATTGCTTCTTCCAAAGTTGAAGGGGGTCTTGGTATTCGGAATTTGCATTATGTTCAATTGTCCTTGGTTGTTAAACAGTTGTGGAATATCTGCCATTCTTCTTCGTTTTGGGCTTCTTATGCTAGGAAGAGATATACTAACTCTAATTTCAGAAATATTACTGGTATTCCGAAGACTATCTTACTTGCTGCTAATAGTGTCATTCAGAGCAATACTACCTGGATTCTTAGTAATGGGAACATCATTAAGTTTCTACAAGATAATTGGATGGGTGATTTTCCCATTTCTGGTGTCATTCAAGGAGAGTTAGTGAATGATAATTCTACTGTTCAGGAGGTGGTGAATAATTCCTCTCATCCTTTAAGGGCGGTCATCCCTGAAGATTTTCTAGCGGGTATTCAGCTTCATGAAGAGGATGACAGGTGTGTCTGGGCCGCCTCTCCTAGTGATGTCTTCTCTGCCTCCTTTGCCTATAACTGGATTAGAGACAAGGTAATCTCCGATCTGAATGGTTAAAGATTTGGCAGTTTTCCTTTAATCCAAGAATATCATTGTTTTCCTGGAAGATTCTGAATGGTGCTATCCCTGTTGATAGTAGAATAGCGGATTGTGGTGTTCCAATGGTTTCCAGATGCTGCTGCTGTGCTAACCCTCAGAGTGAAGATCTTGATCATCTCTTCATTAACAGTGAGATTGCTGTTTAGGTTTGGCGCTGGTTCTTCCCTCTGGTCAGTAACAAAATCCACCTGCATAGCCATATTATTACTAGGACTTGGAATTTTGTCAAAGCTTGCAATATCCGCTCCCCTATGGGATTTATATCTCTATATGGTTTCATGGTTATTCTTTGGGAGCTTTGGAGGGTCGCTGCTCAGCTAAGTATGAAGAAAGGCCGGTCTGGGCTAATGATATTATCAAGTTCATATAGCTTTCAAAGCTTGCAATATCCGCTCCCCTATGGGATTTATATCTCTATATGGTTTCATGGTTATTCTTTGGGAGCTTTGGAAGGGTCGCTGCTCAGCTAAGTATGAAGAAAGGCCGGTCTGGGCTAATGATATTATCAAGTTCATATAGCTTTAGATTTCATTGGTCCTCACCAACATCACTTTTAAAAATGCTCCTTCTACGATAGATCATCAGGTGCTTCAAGCTTATGGTTTTAATCCTCTTTTTTCTGCCAAGAAGATTAAGCTCATTAGATGGATTCCACCAGATGGGAGATGTTGATTAAATGTAGACGGGGCTTCTAAAGGGAATCCGAGCTATTGTGGAGGTGGTGGTTGCATCCGAAATAAAGATGGCATGGTGCTTGTTGCTTTTTCTCATTACTATGGCATGGGGGATAGTATCACTACGGAAACTCGGGCCTTGTGTGATGGAATTAGGATCACTGCTCAGAAAGGGAAATTCAGCTTGATGAAATCAGATCAGACTCTTGTGCTCATAAACACTTTGCATGAAGGGGAATGCACTGTCACGTCACGTCATTTAATATAACTATAAATGTCAGAACGTGAACGCATGAGGAATCAAGAGTAAACTTTGAACTATTTGAGCAGAAGAATGCTCGGACTTTACTAAATAGAAAATTTATTCATTGACAGTCTACAGGTATTACATGACTCTCTATTTACAATTCAAACTTAAATGCTTTAAAGGTTGGTCTCTCAGCCCACAAATCTTGATGTCCCGCCTTCTAAAACCATAGATACCTGAAAGAAATAGGATTTGATGAGCTAACTAGCCCAGTAGGATTCAAATTCTCAAATCAAAAGGATTTAGCTATATAATGATCAAGGAAAAAGACTAGACTGATATCACAAAAGAACATGTAAGCATCATATCATGGCAGTTAAAATGTTACAGTAGTATTGTAATACAAACATGCTCAGGAATTTACAATGAATCTCATAATTTGGCTCAAATATATGTTCACACCAGACAGGTAACATGATGACCATAATCAGACAGTATTTGATGCTATGCCAAACATCCAGATGCCCTTTATCATTCTGTACGGTCAGAAAATGAATTCGGGTGCTCCTCTCAGGATTGGACCAGCCCTATTTGCACAGTAGTTGTCCTTTATCATTCCGTACGGTCAGAAAATAAATTCGGGTGCTCCTCTCAGGACTGGACCAGCCCTATTTGCACAGGCATATCAGACAGGAGGGGTCCAAGGACCCATAAATGTCATCATCATCAAGTAATCATATCTCACATGGTGTTCAAGCATTTGAACTCTCAAGACATCAAGTTACATGAACTCAATTACCGAATACAGGAGAATGGACTCAACAGAGTGTCATTCGTAGTTAACAACTTCAAGGATAACTTAAGGTGAGTAAGGTACACCAAGGGAGTAATCTTTACAATGAAATGTCAGTAAACACTAAGGCAATTAAGGGGGTAACTTGGTAGGTCAATAGGGTGAGTTTAAGCAAGGATTCACACATGAAAAAGTGCTGAAATCCAAGGCAGGGCAATATCTGTCGACAGCCAGGAAGGATCTGTCGATAGATGGCTACAGACAGAGCTCAGGTTTGCTGGCTCTGTGTGTATCTGTCGACAGCAACAATGGATCTGTCGACAGATCCACACAGTCCAGAAATGGAGTTCTGGAAGGCATGCGCCTGTCGACAATTTGGGCTGGCTGTCGACAGGTAGCAGTAGTAGAACTTCCATAAATCTGTTTAAATCCATTCTAAGCACCCTAATCATAGATCTTATAATTCAAGACATGATTGGTATCAAATGGAAGAGTCTAAATAGAGTTTTCACAGTGGTTTATAAACCGAACAAACAAGATGAAAGTAGAGGTTTGCAATTCAAACTTGACTTGCTTGAAACTAAACATAGTTTAGTACTAGAAGTAGAACCTTGATAGTAATGGTTTGATGGAAGATTTCTACAAGATGGACACTAAACTTCAAAGTATTTCATGAATCTAAATCATGATTTGAAGTACCAACCATCTAAACCGAAGTCCTTACACGGTATTAAGGATATGTATACTTCTACCCGAACTCTATACATGAACATGAATCAACGGTGGAAGAAGAAGAAAATCTTGACCTCACAATGAAACAAGGATCTTCTTCTCCCTAACATGAAGGCATTTATCATTACTAAAGAAGAACAGGGAAGTTACTAATTTAGCCAGTGGGTTACTCAGTCAAAGTTCCTGATCATGTACAGAGGACAGAACTAGAGAGAAGGAGATGAGTCCTACACATGGATAGCTAGGAACCTGCTACTGGAGGAATATCCTTTCCAACCAGAGATTATGTGAACTCAAGGAGTAGCTTCTACAGAAATACAAAACACACATAAAGTGCTAGAGGGGTTCATGACACTAGAACAGAAACTGGAACATCCAAACAGTAGGTCCTAAAGTTTATTCAAGGACATGAGTTAGAAGAGGAGGGATGAGGATCGAATCCTACCTTACAAGCACTCTCACGTGATCTTGACAAAAGAGTCTAACCCAGTAGAGGAAGAACTTCCTCCCAAATTGGTGGCTTGCTAGCCACGACAGTAACTTCAATAGCAAGTCAACTCCCAGGTAGAAGTCTACAGTTGCAGTATGAGCAGGGGCAGGAGTGGTCGCAGAGTAGTTGTGGAGCATAGCACCTCCAACAGCTCCTCCAGCACCAATCCCAGCAGCAAGGAGCAGGGGAGACACAAACAAAAGTAAGGAGAGTTCTGAAAGGCATATACGAAGGAAGGGAAGTGGCTTTTATAGCCCTCAACACCTTATTATGCAGAGACACGTTGGTTGCCCATGTGTCATGGTAAGAATCCTTTGATTCTTACCTTAACACGTATCACATGCAACTTACCCTTTGGTTACACATAAGTAACCGAATGATGGATGATGCTATCCCTGATGTAATGGCTCTTTAGGAGCCTTACACGTACCCCATTGGAATTTCCCAAAAATTACATCCCGTAATTAAGCCATAATTCAACTGACCCAATAATCTTTGTGTAAATGTATTCAAACGACGTCCGTTTGTCCTAAAATTTTAACCATAGGCTAATGTGATAGTTTTAAAAATTATAGTGATTTTAGTTTAATTTTTAGAATTTATTTTACAGTAGGTGAAAAATCACCCGAAAAAAAGTCGCGTCGACTTATCCTCGGTCCGCATGCCGAAATTCGATTCGATAATTACATATTTAATTTCTCCACATTTTTCTGGAAATTATGATGTTCTCGGATTTTTATTTCGTTGTCGTTTTCTGGTATCACCCTGTGGAGGCACGCACTTCGAGGTACGATACTGGGATAACGTTCATTACCACTAATTAAGTCTATCATCTAATTATCACAATTTAATAACAACCCTAAGGTATTTTAACCAAATTATTTCTATTTTCTTAACATTTTAAATTTCTGGGGCGTTACAACTCTCTCCCACTAAAAAGAGTTTGGTCCTCCAAACTTCTTGACTTAGTTTGAATGGATCACAAAGATGTAAGTTTTCAGTTTTTGGAATCTTTATCTATTTCAGATTAGTTTCACTAATCTTATTATGATTACCATGCTATACACTTTCTATAACACGACATCATTAGTTGATGGAAATCTGTATATTAGTTAGCATTTTTAAATCTTATGAAGCCATGTGATGAACAAGGGTTTCATTAGTACATGCTGCTACATTTCTTATTTCTGGTAGTAGTATATATACTCCTAAGATTTCTTTTATCAGGGAATAACTATATCCCTCATAGAGTTATATGAGTACATATTCCCTTGAAAAGGTAATAAGGTTTGATGAGTAAAGATAGACAACGAGAATTTTATTTATCACATAAGATTTCCAGTACAGAACTCTATAATCAGCCTTGTAAAATTACATTGATTGGCAAAACTTACCAAGTTTTATCCTACTACAACAACTAAATTCAAGCACTTTTTACTATACTCTAATCCTATTAACTTATACTTAATTTTACTTCTAATAACTTTAGTCACTTTTCTTTGTGGCTTCAAGTTTTTCCTGAACTCTTGTCTTTGCTCTGAGAGAGTACAGGACATTCTGAGATCCGATGCTCTAGACTTCCGCACCTTAAACATGCTCCTAGTCTCCGCCAACAGTTCTCCTTAACGTGGCCTAGTTTGTGACAATGTGCACAAGCTTCCTTAGGTTGTGCCTTGACTGTCTCTTGCTTGTTGGCTTTCTTGATATTTTTGCTCTTCTTGTTCCTTTTCACCATCTTTTTGCCAGCTATTTCTTTATTATGGGGGAAACCGTCTTCTTCCATATAAGTACTGTAATACTTATTGTTTCCTGAGAGTTTGGACTATGAATATTCTTGCAGCTTCATTCTTCTTGATCAACAACGACGGGACTACTCCTTCTAAGGATTGAGCAAGGTTGTCCATTGCACGTTGAACCTCTTTCCAATGTGCTTCTTCTCCCATACATTGTAATATAAGTAAAAATTAAATTTAATCAAAACTGTGATCACCTGATTGAGGTCAATTCTAGAAAACATGGAGTTGATTTTTCTAAAACTTCCTACTGACCCTAGTCAATTTGTTTATATGCGTACATTGCCAGGCTGCTATTGATTAGTTGAAGCAAATTTTAGATTTAATCTCACTTAGAGACAACTGATCCTTATGTTACTGTTAGAAGAGGAATGCAATAAACTCTAGCCTGTAGAAAATGCTAATAGGAGTTTAAGGAATCATTTGACCAGATCCAAACTTTAATACAAAATGTTTACATATTCTTACATTTCTTCATAAATTACTCCAGTATATTTTTTTTTAATTTCTTTTTCTTCACTAATCTATTTGGTTATCCATTCCATTAGAAATAATTAGATTTAATCCTACTTTACATATAAGGTTCGTGAGATTTAAAACAATCTTGAAATTTTGATTCATCAGTTGTGTGAGTGTTTCACACATTTGAGTTATTTAAAGAGTCTTGGTTTAGTGTAAATGATGACTTAATGGTTCATCTCAGTGGTATAATAAGTTAGAATCCAAGAAAATTGGAAAGTCAACTAAAGAATACATCACGAGGATAGTCATGAAATCTATATGATTGATTGAACCATTCATTTACTAATTCTTATTTAAAGTTAGAAATAATAACATATCATTGCAAAAGTCTTTTTGACGTAAATTAAGGGATGAACAGGTTTGACTTTTCCTTCAGTAGGAGAGGGCTCCCTTGGAGAAGTCATATGTGTGTTTATCATTTTTCACCGGACCTTGAATTTCTATCATTCTACTAGGTTACTTGAATTATGAAATTTGTAGGTAGGTCAAATTGTGAGAGATTAGAAAGACGCTATTTTGATGGAATCGTAAAAATCACGTTTTTCTTCTTCGGTGGGAGAGTTGACTTTTCATTGGTAAGAGATATGATTTTTCTGATATTTTTATTGGATTCAAATGGGGGGTACTTTTTTATTTACATGTAATATCTTAAGTAAATGAAATTTTCATTTACTTAAATGATATGGAATGTAAATAAGGTATGAGTTTCAGTTCTACAGAGTGTCTGTTGACTCTTCTAACTGACTGAAGAAGGACCAGTTCATCACAGACTGGTGTCTGTCGACAGCTAGGAAGTGGCTGTCGACAGATAGCAACAGACAGAGCAAGATTTTTCTAGTTCTGAGTGTATCTGTCGACAGCTAGGGAGTGGCTGTCGACAGTTACTGTCAGTTCTGCATTTCTGGGTTCTGGAAGCATGTTACCTGTCGACAGGTAAATGCTGGCTGTCGCAGGTGTGATCTAAACTTCCAGGAATCTTGAAAAACTACCATAGGAAATTCTACCAAGTGTTCCTATGAATCTTTACATGATTGACAACATCAAAAGAGTTTTGTTTCCAGTTCTAAACACCATTTTCCATGAGGGAAACAAGTAGAACAACAGGGATATATTATGGCATGGAAATCTAAGAAAAGATGACAACTAGGAGTGCAACACTTCCTGACAACATTTTCTTGCTTCTAATAGGATGAGTTTCATAGTATGCTTGAGTCATAACATAACTTTAACTAAAGCATGGTTACAAGAAATAGAACAACACATCTATGGTTGTTTCAAGTGTGTATACATGGTAAACACTTTAATTATGAAGTTCTTGTGTAGGAATAAGAAGCAAGAATGAAAGAAAGAAGGAATCCTCTAAATTTTCATTTCATACTCAATATAATCTATATCCAACTATACTTATCTAGCTTAACCTCAGACTTTCTACCCATCCTCACAGGTTATCCCTAGGTTTATCGAACTAATGCTTTGATACCATTCTGTCACGTCCCGTCATTTAATATAACTATAAATGTCAGAACGTGAACGCGTGAGGAATCAAGAGTAAACTTTGAACTATTTGAGCAGAAGAATGCTCGGACTTTACTAAATAGAAATAATTATTCATTGACAGTCTACAGGTATTACATGACTCTCTATTTACAATTCAAACTTAAATGCCTTAAAGGTTGGTCTCTCAGCCCACAAATCTTGATGACCCGCCTTCTAAAACCGTAGATACCTGAAAGAAATAGGATTTGATGAGCTAACTAGCCCAGTAGGATTCAAATTCTCAAATCAAAAGGATTTAGCTATATAATGATCAAGGAAAAAGACTAGACTGATATCACAAAAGAACATGTAAGCATCATATCATGGCAGTTAAAATGTTACAGTAGTATTGTAATACAAACATGCTCAGGAATTCACAATGAATCTCATAATTTGGCTCACATATATATCACACCGGACAGGTAACATGATGACCATAATCAGACAGTATTTGATGCTATGCCAAACATCCAGATGCCCTTTATCATTCCGTACGGTCAGAAAATGAATTCGGGTGCTCCTCCCAGGATTGGACCAGCTATTTGCACAGTAGTTGTCCTTTATCATTCGGTACGGTCAGAAAATGAATTCGGGTGCTCCTCCCAGGACTGGACCAGCCCTATTTGCACATGCATATCAGACAGGTGGGGTCCAAGGACCCAATAAATGTCATCATCATCAAGTAATCATATCTCACATGGTGTTCAAGCATTTGAACACTCAAGACATCAAGTTACATGAACTCAATTACCGAATACAGGAGAATGGACTCAACAGAGTGTCATTCGTAGTTAACAACTTCAAGGATAACTTAAGGTGAGTAAGGTACACCAAGGGAGTAATCTTTACAATGAAATGTCAGTAAACACTAAGGGAATAAGGGGGTAACTTGGTAGGTCAATAGGGTGAAGTTTAAGCAAGGATTCACACATGAAAAAGTGCTGAAATCCAAGGCAGGGCAATATCTGTCGACAGCCAGGAAGGATCTGTCGACAGATGGCTACAGACAGAGCTCAGGTTTGCTGGCTCTGTGTGTATCTGTCGACAGCAACAATGGATCTGTCGACAGATCCACAGTCCAGAAATCTGGAGTTCTGGAAGACATGCGCCTGTCGACAGATTTGGGCTGGCTGTCGACAGGTAGCAGTAGAACTTCCATAAATCTGTTTAAATCCATTCTAAGCACCCTAATCATAGATCTTATAATTCAAGACATGATTGATATCAAATGGAAGAGTCTAAAGAGAGTTTTCACAGTGGTTTATAAGCCGAACAAACAGATGAAAGAAGAAGAGGTTTGCAATTCAAACTTGACTTGCTTGAAACTAACATAGTTTAGTACTAGAAGTAGAACCTTGATAGTAATGGTTTGATGGAAGATTCCTACAAGATGGACACTAAACTTCAAAGTATTTCATGAATCTAAATCATGATTTGAAGTACCAACCATCTAAACCGAAGTCCTTACACGGTATTAAGGATATGTATACTTCTACCCGAACTCTATACATGAACATGAATCAACGGTGGAAGAAGAAGAAAATCTTGACCTCACAATGAAACAATGATCTTCTTCTCCCTAACATGAAGGTGTTTATCATTACTAAAGAAAGAACAAGGAAGTTACTAATTTAGCCAGTGGGTTACTCAGTCAAAGTTCCTGATCATGTACAGAGGACAGAACTAGAGAGAAGGAGATGAGTCCTACACATGGATAGCTAGGAACCTGCTACCACAAGCTACTGGAGGAATATCCTTTCCAACCAGAGATTATGTGAACTCAAGGAGTAGCTTCTACAGAAATACAAAACACACATAAAGTGCTAGAGGGGTTCATGACACTAGAACAGAAACTGGAACATCCAATCTGGTCCTAAAGTTTATTCAAGGACATGAGTTAGAAGAGGAGGGATGAGGATCGAATCCTACCTTACCAAGCACTCTCACGTGATCTTGACAAAAGAGTCTAACCTAGTAGAGGAAGAACTTCCTCCCAAATTGGTGGCTTGCTAGCCACGACAGTAACTTCAATAGCAAGTCAACTCTCAGGTAGAAGTATCTACAGTTGCAGTATGAGCAGGGGCAGGAGTGGTCGCAGTAGTTGTGAAGCTTAGCACCTCCAACAGCTCCTCCAGCACCAATCCCAGCAGCAAGGAGCAGGGGAAGACACAACAAAGTAAGGAGAGTTCTGAAAGGCATATACGAAGGAAGGGAGTGGCTTTTATAGCCCTCAACACCTTCTTATGCAGAGACACGTTGGTTGCCCATGTGTCATGGTAAGAATCCATTGATTCTTACCTTAACACGTATCACATGCAACTTACCCTTTGGTTACACATAAGTAACCGCAATGATGGCCTATCCCTGATGTAATGGCTCTTTAGGAGCCTTACACGTACCCCACTGGAATTTCCCAAAAATTACATCCCGTAATTAAGCCATAATTCAACTGGCCAATAATCTTTGTGTAAATGTATTCAAACGACGTCTGTTTGTCCTAAAATTTTAACCATAGGCTAATGTGATAGTTTTACAAATTATAGTGATTTTATTTTAATTTTTAGAATTTATTTTACAGTAGGTGAAAAATCACCCGAAAAATAGTCGCGTCGACTTATCCTCGAAGTCCGCATACTGAAAAATTCAGATAATTACATATTTAATTTCTTCACAATTTTCTGGAAATTATGATGTTCTCGGATTTTTATTTCGTTGTCGTTTTCCGGTATCACCCTGTGGAGGCACGCACTTCGAGGTACGATACTGGGATAGTGTTCATTACCACTAATTAAGTCTATCATCTAATTATCACAATTTAATAACAACCTAAGGTATTTTAACCAAATTATTTCTATTTTATTAACATTTTAAATTTTTGGGGCGTTACATGCACTTCCTAGAGATCTATCGCTGGTGGCGTGATATCAAAAACGCAGATCTTAGCTCAATAAGCATCTTCCTTGTTTTCCGTCAAGCTAACATGGTGGCGGATAGTCTGGCTAATTATGCAGTGGCTTCCAAAGTAAATCAAGTCTTTTGGGGAACTCACTCTCCTCACTACTGTAAGGGGTATGTGTTCTTGATAGATCTGGCCTCCCCAACATTAGATTAATATAGGCGGATCAATGTCTGTTGCCTTTCTCTTTTTTCTTCAGGGGTATGCCCCGCAGATGTTGTATTATTGTGTATCTTTAATAAAATTTAGGTGTGCAACAGAATATTGCCTGGGGGAGTGATTCCATTTCACCCTGCTGGGGTGGGGTGCACTTGACCGGTGCTGATTCCTGTGGCATCCATTTTGTAAAACAAAAAAAAAAAAAAAAACAAAACAAAAACCACGCTCAGGACTACGACGTAGAGAAGGGTAACGCCAAACACGAGTCAGGAAGGCTAGTTCGCGACACCAGCTACAGACCCGGACAAACAACATAGGTCTACCTCTCAGCCTCGTAGCCAAGGACGAAAGGTCCAACTACCGTTCCCCCACAACAGAACCAACAAGTTGTGGAGACCACACCTCACCACAACTGCAACTCACAAGGCTACAGCTCCATGCTTAGTACATTTAAGGACTCTGGCTTGAGCTCCTTAAAGTCAGGCATTGGAAAAAGGACTAGCTGGGGACCAGTACGTCTATCGGTGTCTATCCCCCAACCAAGAGCACGCTACAAGCAACTAAGTACACCCACAACAAACATGTCATTGTCCCATTGTCGTCTTTCCCTCAGCCGGACGTACTACTATAGCTATGGAGTGAGGGTGTTCAGGAAGACGACACAGACCGTAGCGGTACACAAATACCGGGACAAGCCCCCGAGCACTACGTGCCTGGATCATAGAGAACCTGGGGTACCCGACTCGAGAGGTAACCACAGGTGGCGTCGTATACCCGACTTGCCTCGCATGCACAACCACGCAAACTCGATAATTCCACTTACCACAAGTGCCAATGCACCGCTTAATAACCATTGCACGCAAACCAACATTTATACGGACCCATACGTGAAAGCAACTCATAGCACCATGTAGACAAGCCAGGGCTCGGGTAGCAGTCATCTAAATCTCGATGGACACAGAGGTCGCTTTCTGATGACTGAAACGCGACGGACCAAACCATCACGTTACAGACTGAAACGCGACGTCTGGATCCGTCGCATTTTAGCTACAGAAACCCTACCCGAAAACTCCCTCTAGGATATGTTCAAACCACCCTATACAACCCATTTACATGATATTTTGCAGTAAAATAAAGTCCTACACATGCCTTCTACATTCCTTAACCCATTTTATACATTTAAAACCTTAAACATGGTATGTTTAAACCAAAAAGGAGAAGAATCCCCCTACCACATGAAGAACACGAAGAACGCGTAGAACGACACTGCCTTGGCATTTCCCGTGCTCCGCACAACGTCCTCGCGTGGGAAACACGCCAAACTGCTCGCCGAAATCCTCAAATTGCCTTGAAAAACCCCACATGAGCCTCCCCCACGGCTGAGCAGTGTTTCCTGCACTGCTCGGCCTAGGTTGGCCGACCACAACACACAAACAAAATCACGATGGGTCACGTCATCACGTTTAAGTCACGATGGGTATGTCGGTCGCAATTCAAAGCAACGCCCCGGCATGCGACATGCGGCGCGCATGCAGACGCGCACCCCAGGAAGCGGCAATCAAAATGCAACGACCTGGGTGGTCGCGATTCTCAAAATCACGATGCCTGTGTTGGTCGCGTTTATGAAAGTCGCACCAGAAGTTGGTTTGGCCTAGATTCCAAGCCTCCAACCCACACAACCTGTACAAACCATAGAAAAACCCCATATTAGGCCACACACTGGCCACTAAATCCACTAAGCTATGATCCAAAAAAGTTACGACGTTACAATCTTTATGGTGAACAGTTCACTATCTATTCAGATCACAAAAGCTTGAAGTACCTATTCTCTCAAAAGGAGCTGAATATGAGACAAAGAAGATGGTTAGAATATTTAAAAGACTTTGACTTCAACATTCAATACCATCCAGACAAAGGTAATGTTGTGGCTGACGCTCTTAGAAGAAGGTCTATGACATCTTTATCTAGTCTAGCTCTTGTCGAGATGCAACTGTTAGAACAATTCGCCAAATTAGACTTGAATATTGAATAGAGAAATGATCGTGTCTTGGTTGCCAATATCAAGATTCAATCTGACATCCTTGAGGAAATCAAAGTTCAACAAGACAATGACCCATTCTTGGTGCGTGTTAAGGAGACTTTAGCAGAAAAAACCAAACTTTGCTCTGACTGAGGATGGAAGACTAGTATTCCAAGGAAGAACATGTGTACCTGACAACGAAGACCTTAAAAGAAGCTAATGGATGAAGCTCATAAGACAAAATACACTATCCATCCTAGTGCTACCAAGATGTATCAAGACATGAAAAGAACGTTCTGGTGGCCCAACATGAAGCGAGAAGTAGCTGAACACACTGCACATTATTTTACTTGTCAACAAGTGAAGGCAAAACACCAGTGTCCTGCAAGTGTACTTAGACCCCTGGAGATCCCAGAATAAAAGTGGGAGAGTATTGGCATGGACTTCATCATGGGTTTACCCAGAACTAATGGTGGACTCGATGCCATATGGGTCATTGTAGATCGACTAACTAAGTCTGTACAATTTCTACCAATCAAAAGTAAGTGGTCTGTAGACGTGTTAGTCGCTCTTTATGTGAAAGAGATAGTGAGACTGCATGGAGTTCCATCACAACAAGAAAAAGCGGCATTAATGATGGATATTTTCAATGGAAATATTCTGTTGGTAATGCCGACGGATATTTCTGTCGGAATATTCGTCGAAATTTCCGATGGATAACAATCTGTCAAAAATTTTCGTCGGTAATACCGATGGACTAATTTTTGTTAGAAAATTCGTCGACAATTTTGATGGATATTTTAATGAAAATAAGTCCATCAGCATATCCGTCGGCCAACCCACATTTCCCCTCCCACCTCTCTCTCTCTCTCTCTCTTCTCTCTCTCTCTCTCCTCCTATGCGACGGACGCCGCCCCCGACCGCCGCGACCTGCAACACTTCTACCGGCCACCACACCACCGCCATTGATTGGCTGCCAAGTCTTGCTCCGTCACCCCCGACCGTTGTGACCTGCACCATTGCCGTAGGCAGCCACGACCAGCACCACCATCGCCACAACCTGCGCCGCCGCCGGAGCCGATCGCAGGTACCCCCTCCCCGCCCCCGCGTGACGACCCCCTCCCCTCCCACTCTTAGCCCCCCTCCCCCTCCTGGCCACCCCCACCCCCTCCCCATCCCACTCCCGGTCCCCCACCCCTGCCACCCTCCTCCCCGTCCTATAGACTCCCACCCCCTCCTCCTCCCATCTGTGGCCCCCCACCCTTGTCCACCCCCTCCCCTTCCAGAAACCCCCACCCCCTCCCTCTCCCCCTCTCGGTGACCCACACCCCCTCCCCTCCCACTCCCACCCCCCATGTACCCCTGCCTGCCCCCATCCCCTACACCCCGCCCACCCCACCAAATGTGCACCCCGCCGCTGCCCCTACCCCCCTGCACCCCACCGCTGCTGCCCTCCCCCCCTTCCTGTGCAACCCCACCCAGCCAGCTGTGCATCCCCCCACCAACCTGCTGCTACCCCTCCCTTCCTGCAGCCCACTGCCGCTGCCCTCCCCCTCCATAGTGCCCCCACACCCTCATCTCAACCACCCCCACCAGCACCCCCACCCCACCCCCTCATCCCCCCTCCCCTCCACAGTGCCCCCACTCCCCCTCCCGGCCACCCCCACCCCCTCTCCACAGTGCCCCTTCCACTGCTTCCCCTCCGATCCCATCGATCCCCTCCCCCTCCACTACTCCCTCTCCATAGTGCCCCACTACCCTTCCCAAATTTTAGTGCACTATTGTAATGACAATTGTTTTTGACAATATGTTTATAATGTCATATTTGTGTGGTTTTTACATGATCACATTGAAGTGATGGCTCCTCTTCTATGCACACACTCGCGCATACCGCACGTGTCAAAGCATAAGCTAAGTAACACAATCATGTTAAATGGAAACATGCATGTGACCATTAGTCTAATTTCTCATCATTAAGTATAAATAGTCTATTTAGTGATTGCCTTCATGACCTTGATGGTAATGGTATTGCAAGAAAGAAACCATGATTGATAAAAGACAGTTAAAACTGATTATATGGTTAATGAATCATACTAGAATGTGTTTAACAACAACTTTGTTTACATCACCCCCTTTGTATAATTAAACTTCTTTCTTATAATCATTAATAAAAAAAAGACAATTTAAGAAACAAAAGAGCTTCTGCACTTAATTATGGCATTAAGTTTAATTACTAAAATTAATTAAGTATTTAGAGTGAACATTAACCAAAGACAAACCAACAAAAAGAGGAGCCCAAAAGATTTACCGAAGGGAAGTTGTTGCTCTCTCTCTCTCTCTCCCCCTCATTTTATGTCATGCCCCAAAATTTACCATAAATTTCAGAGGAATGATTGGTGCATGACCTAGTAAATCAGACGACATATCAACTATTTAAACTAGGTTCGGGAAAGACACACCGAAGATTTCAGGCAATACTAGTCGACAGAAACCTTGGTGTCGGCAATCGAACATACTTTATAAAACACTTTTCAAGGCACTCGAGTGGTGTATAACTTTAAAGTTTTCTAGAGACTATTCAAGATCTTACATAATTACAACTTTGGAATGGATCCAAACAAAGGAAAGATTTCCTCTATTCTTATCTCCACCAAAAGGCTATACTGGGTGCTCTCTTCCCTCTTGCCCAGCCCGTCCATCTTCTCATGCTCACCTTCACTTCCTAAAATGGTAAAGAATTTTAATGAGCTTACGCCCAGCAGGAATTACATCTCAAGGTGTGGGCAATTATATACATGATTAATGCATTAGCAGTAGAATTCAAGGGAGGTTGGCAGCACAACATTTAACTATAAAACTGTTTTCTAAGTAAGTCAAGATGGCAAGTGAATAGATGGGGAATAGTCCCAATTTCTTGGAACGTTTCAAACAATGGTAGGGATTTCAAAGTCCTTCTTCGGAATACATGGTTCATTTGTACAATTATCAAGGCTGGCTTTACGGTACATGCACAATTTAGTTTAACAAATAATGAGATGGGTTTTCTAGAATTGATGCAAATCAATTAGATCACAAGATTGACCATTTTACAAAAAACATAACAATGAGTAAGCATATCATAGCATATCAAGAAGGCACTTTCAATCTTGCAAACATATCAGTGTCATGCCAACACTACAAGTCCATACTCCCGTGGTTAACAAGTACATTGACGTGCTCCTCCCCAGGACCAGACATGGCCCTCATATTTGCACAGGCATGAGGTCAGTTGGACCGAAGTCCCAATAGTGCCAGAACACACGATGGCCAAGAGAAATTCCAATAGGACCAGTAACAATGTTTCACATAGAAGCAGAAGTACTCTTGAGGGAACAAGAATGTCAAGAGCATCACTTATAAGGATGTCAAGGCTCAGTGAAAGGGGTAAGAGCGAAGAAGCCAAAAAAAATATCAAATCGTATCATGGGTTATATGGATTCCCTATACATTTCTACTTGATTTAAAATTCTAGACAAGTGGATTCAGCGATGAAGTTCCAGTTGAGTCACAGAGTAGTAGAAATCATGATGATTAGGAGTTATGTGAATGCTCTTCGTATTGTTAAAACTCTTAACATTTGTACGGTTTTTAGGCAAGAAAAGGTCTAGCTGCTCTTTTACAAGGCAGTTCATAGGCTGTCGAAATTACAGTCAAAGTAAACACCAAATAAGAACGATGGAAAAACAAAGAGTCTTTCTCACGAAAAGATCAGAAGACACCACCCTTGCTGGTCAGCCGAGGGTATACAAGGGTTTCGAAATGGAATGAGGGTCAGGAACCTCTAGCCACCCTACTAGACGAGGTTCAAGTAAATCAAGGTGACAAGCTCAGATTAATATCTCAAATAATTCAAAATGCTTAGTTTGTGCCCGAGAAGACCTACCTTAATCGCTTCAGAACCCTTGTTTCCTCTTTAAACTAGGAAGAAATGATGGATGAAGTTCCAAAGTTTCCAAGCTTCGGGGTCAGCTACTTCTCTTGAGGCTTCTTCCATGAGTTCTAACTTCCTCCTCCCACGACCAGTGAGAGTTAGAAGGGAGCGTAGGGGTTGGTCTTAAGGGTCCCCAAGTTCATGGTACAGATGATGAAATACAATAATATATATATATATATATATATATATATTGTCAAAGATCCACCCATTCCTTAAGCCATGCCAAAACCATACCCATGCCATACCCAATATTGACTTGGTCTGCCAAAAAGGTTAGACCACCATATCCGGCCATGACTATGTTGACTTATTTCTGAAGAAAAGGATAAGGGTAGGTAAGGATCACCCATGCCTTGCCATAATTCTTCTGTCCTTTTGTTGTCATTGATTAGAGACCATGCTTCCCAATCGTTTGGTGTTGAATGCTACATCGATTACTAATTATCAAGACAATCGATTGTCATAAGAAGGCAATCGAGTTGGTGGAGGGAAACATCGATTACATAGAAGCAATCAATGGAAGGCAATCGATTGAAGAAAATATTGATTGGTCAGAAACATCGATTACTGACCAACATCGATTGGTCAGAAACATCGATTACTGAAGGACAAACATCGATTGCTGAAGGAACATCGATTGTCCTTTTAGAACATCGATTAATGAAAGAACATCAATTATCCTTTTAGAACATTGATTACTGAAGGAACATCGATTGTCCTTTTAGAACATTGATTACTGAAGGAACATCGATTGTCCTTTTAGAACATCGATTACTGAAAGAACATCGATTGTCCTTTTAGAACACCAATTACTGAAGGAACATCGATTGTACTTTTTAGAACATCGATTACTAAAGGAACATCGATGTCCTTTTTAGAACATCGATTACTGAAGGAACATCGATTGTCCTTTTTAAAACATCAATTACTGAGGGAACATCGATTATCCTTTTAGAACATCGATTACTGAAGGAACATCGACTGTTACTTCATCATATACAAAGTTTAGTTAAAGTTCTTAGTCGAAGTGTTGTTAGTTAAGGTTCCCCTTTCTAGGTACTTCCCTCACATTATATGATTTCCTTGGTCTAGCTTTACCATTTTTTTTGTTATGAAATTTGAGCCCCTTGTTCAATTGTTTTCCCGCCAATTATCCCCTATTATTTAGGATTTTAAAATACAAGGCATTACACTCTTCCCTACTTAAAAGAGGTCCCCAAATTCATATGTAATATACAATGATCATCTAGGAGTATGAGAGACCTTACCAAGGAATAGTTCTGGATGTTTCTTCTTCATTGTCTCCTCCAACTCCCAAGTAGCTTCCTCTAGGCCTCTTCTGCTCCATTGGATCTTCACCATAGGTATTGTCCTATTTCGGAGTTGTTGTAGCTTCTTGTCCAAAATCCTTACTAACTTTTCTTCATATGTCAAATCCCTTCCCAAGTCTAGGTTCTCATACCGGATCACGTGCCTAGAATCATAAAGATAATTCCTAACCATGGATACATGAAAGACATTGTGTACCCCTGCTAATGATGGAGGCAAGGCAATCCTGTAAGCTACTTCTCCTACTCTTTCTAGGATCTTGAAGGGGCCTATAAATCTGGCTTTTAGTTTCCCCTTTATTCTAAATCGTTAGACTCCCCGTTTAGGTGACACTTTCAGAAACACATGATCTTTGACTTGAATTTATCTTTGTTATTTTTTTATATTTTCAAAAGAATAAAATGAAAATCACCGACAACAATTTTTCGTCAAAAAAACGTCGGCATACGTGACTTTCGACGGTGATACCATCGGCAAAACCATCGAAACTTCTGGCGGATATTTTTCGTCAGAAGTTTCCCACTTTCCATGCCTTTGTCCGTCGATCAAAGTGTCGGAAGTTCCAACGGACTTGCTGACCTATAATTCTGTCGAGAATTCCAACACTTTTGTTCTTCGGTAAAACCGTCAGAAGGTTAAGTTTCTGACGGATATTTTTGATAGTTTCTTTCATCATAAATGCCGATGGATTTACCGACGGATTTTGTGCTTGTCGGAAATTTCTAGCGCATTTTTTTCGATGGGTTGTCATCGAAAAGCGGTCGGAAAGGTTCTTCTTTGACAAATTTCCGACGGATTGCAGACGGAATGTTGCTGTCAGAAATATCGATTTTTCTTTGTGCATCATCCATAGTCTCAGATTGTGACCTGAGGTTTATCTCTCACGTTTGGAAAGGATTGCAAACTTCACTAGGTACTAAACTAAATTTTAGTACTGCTTTCCATCCACAAATAGATAGACAATAGAGAGGACTAACCAGATTGTGGAAGATATGTTAAGAGCTTGCACAATAGACTTTAAAGGCTACTAGAATGAACAATTGCTGCTAATGGAATTCACATATAATAATAGCTACCAAGCTAGCATCAAGATGGCTCCATTTGAAGCACTGTATAGAAGAAGTTGTAGATCACCAGCGTGTTGGACTAAAGTTGGTGAACGACAATGGTTAGGTCCAGACATGGTCCAAGCTACAACCAAGGATATCCATGTCATAAGAGATCGGCTCAAGATCGCTCAATCCAGACAAAAGAGCTATGCCGACAAGAGAGGGAGAGATCTAGACTTTCATGTGGGTGATTATGTACTCTTGAAGGTGTCTCGTACTCATGGAACTCAAAGATTCGGAGTCAAAGGAAAGCTAAGTCCAAGATTCATCAGCCCTTTTGAAGTGCTCATAAGGGTTGGTGAAGTCACATACTGACTGGCATTGCCTCCACACTTGGTGTTCGTACACAATGTATTGCATGTCTCCATGCTCAGAAAGTACGTGTATGATCCTACTCATATTATACGCCATGAAGATTTGATATTGAACAAAGATATGACATATGAAGAAAGGACAATCAAGATATTGGATCGGAAATTGCAACAACTCAGGAACCGGTCAATACCCATGGTAAAGATTCTATGGAATAATCGTGGAGTAGAAGAAGCCACTTGGGAACCCGAATCAACAATGAGGCGAAACTACCCTGACATATTTGGTAAGAGATTCTCCATATTATGATCATATGAATTTGGGGACCAAATTCTTTTTAAGAGGGGGAGGATGTAGCAACCCTCAAATTTTAAATAATTATATCAATTAAAACTATAAAGAAAAAAGGGGATAAAATAAAACCCATTAAGTAAAATTAGTATATGGGTTATAATTGGTCCATGTATGAGTTATTGGGTCAAAAACAAGAGTCTAATAGATGGATTAGAGATAAAAGGGTCAAAATTTGTAACTAAATTATTGATAAATTAAAAAGGGGCAAGAAAATCTCTTACAACTCATGCAATTATCTAATTAAGAGTCCTAACCCAATAGCCATGAAATATGGCCCCATCCTAATCTAAAACTGAGATTTAGATGGGAAGAAATTAGGATAATTATAGGAAACTCGTAATTAAGGAAGAATTGGAGTTTTAGAAAGACTCTTCAACCTTAGATCTACAAAAACAACTCAATCTCATCCATGGCCAACCCTATTGACCTTTTGAGACTTGAAGGACGAGCAAGATAGGCCATTGGAGGGGAGATTCGAGGAGAAGAAGGCCTGCAAGAGGATCTTCAAGTGTTCATCACGTTCTAAGCCTTAGGAGTTCGACTCGTCCAAAGGTAGACAATTTCTTAAGCAAAACTTAATTACTCTCGACCATAGATAGTCCATGATACCAGTAACAAAAGCCCCATATTTTTCCCAATTTCTATCATGCCATTTATGAGTATTTCATGCTCAAAGTTCGTCTACTGACATGTAACTGAACCCTCTTATTTTATCTCAAGCACCATGAAATGTACGTCTATTTACTTGATTCTTGTTTCTATCATGTTTAGAATCCTGTTAGCAACATTTTAAAGTTTATTTCATGGATTTTCATGTTGTATACACCAGATATAAGAGTTTGATTGAATACCTATGAACAAGTGCATTCTTAGCCTGAAAACGCACTGCTCTCATGCGGCGCCACCAAGTCACGCACCTGTGATGCGGTGCGACGCAATCTGAAGATCCTGTCGGCTCTGTCGAGCACAACCAGAACGCATCACCATGACACGTCGCAACCTGAAGACGCATCACCACGACCCGTCGTGACCTAAAGACCGCATCGGCCCTGCCCGTTGCGATCTGAAGATCGCGTCGACCCTATCAAGACCCGACCTGAACATGTCGAGACGATCGAACGTGACGTTGTCGTGTCGGCCCTGTCAAAATCCATCCTGCTTGTGTCAAGACGATTGGACGCGATGTCGCCGTGTTGGTCCGTCAGTCCGACCTGAACACATCGCCAATGTCTATCATGACAAGAACAAGGCCATCGCATCGGCCCAATGTGCCACGACCTGATCGTGTCCCTATCCGACGTTGCGACCTGCCTGTGTATTTTCAAAAACCAGAAATATTCCTTTTCATGCTAATTTCACTTTGATTATTCCTTGTTAATCCCTTGAATTTACTGTGACAAAGCAACTTATGTTATTAATGATAAACATGCTATAATACTCTTTTAACAGACATGCACATGACCTAAATCTCAATCTCTCAATTTTCTACACATACATAAATAGGAAAATCTTCCATTCTAGGCTTGAATAAATCATCTAAATATGTTTTAATGTATTTGGTAATTTAGTAAGCTTTATTCATAATGATGCCTTTTAATTAAAGGACTTTCTTAAGTTTTCTATTGTTCATTTTTTAATATCGTTACCGACGCCCCTCTGCCTTCGAGCACTCAATGTAAGACAAACAATGTTTCTATACACACTTTTGTTGACTTGGATGGACTCTCTGTTTAGGAAGACTACAATTTGGACTAAGTAATCCTCGTTCAAGGCCTCCGTAAGACTCCTTGGCTATGGCATACGCCCATGGCCGACGAGCGGGTTGTACCAACAATATCTATATACTCTTAGGGATCGGCATGATCCAATAGACTTAGAGTTCTCTCTCTCTCCTTGAGATCACACTGGACCTCTAGACTGTGTTCGTAGTACTGCCAAAGGACATTAGTGATTCTACCAAACTGCCAGCACCAATCATGTGTGTTGTGCAACTGTTACTATTGCCTGTTTTAATGTCGTTTTATGCGCATTGACCTATAACAACCTGAATTTTTTTATCCAAAATAATAAATAATAAAATTGTGAAGAGGTAAATGCACACCGAACGAAAAGGCAATGGATAACATAGTTAATAATCCATATGGGCCGGTCAGCAATCGATATATAACTATGTGTATAACAACAATCGGTAGAATATAATAACAATCGGTAGAATATAACAACGATCAGTAGAGAACAATCAATGTTAGTTAACAATCGATGTTTAAAGGAGCTATTGATGTTAGTTAACAATCGATGTTTAAATACAATCGATGTTGAACAACAATCGATGTTTAAAGAGAATCGATGTTGAACAACAATTGATGTTTAAGGACAATCGATATGCATAACAACAATCGATGTTTAAGGGCAATAGATGTATCAAATCGACTAGCCAATATATAACGTTGTCAGACGAAGTTGGACTTTGGATATGATGAAGTTAGACTTCGGATATGACGAAGTTAGCTTCGATTGATCATGACCAAAATGAAGTGGACTTCGTATATGATGAAGTTGGACTTCGGATATGATGAAGTTAGACTTCGGATATGACGAAGTTAGCTTCGACTAATCACTACCAAAACAAAGTGGACTTCATGTATGATGAAGTTAGACTTCGTATATGATGAAGTGGACTTTGTATATGACAAAGTTAGCTTCGACTGATCATGACCAAAACAAAGTGGACTTCGTATATGACGAAGTTGGACTTCGTATATGACAAAGTTAGCTTCGACTGATCACGATCAAAATGAAGTGGACTTCGCAATAAGTTGGACTTTGTATATGATAAAGTTAGCTTCGACTGATCATGACCAAAACGAAGTGGACTTTGTATATGACGAAGTGCACTTCGTATATGATGAAGTTAGCTTCGACTGATCAAGACCAAATCATATATCACTTCGTATATGATGAAGTGGACTTCGAATATGATGAAGTTAGCTTCGACTGTCCATGACTAAATTGTGTACGACCAAAACGAAGTGGACTTTGTATATGACAAAGTTGGACTTCATATATGACAAAGTGCACTTCGTATATGACGAAGTTAGTTTCGACTGATCAAGACCAAATCATATATCACTTCGTATATGACGAAGTGGACTTCGTATATGACAAAGTTAGCTTCGGCTGTCCATGACTAAATCGTGTATGACTTCGTATATGACAAAGTCACCAGTCATTTTTAAACTATAAAATACATGTTAATTTTATACCCGATAATAATAAGGAGTTAATTAAGAAAAACATGGAAGTAGGGACCATAAAACGTAACTGAATCCAATAGTGGATTCTGAACCTCATCCCTAGAACTAAACCAAATAGGAAGACCTATTACGGAAATGATTCCTATGGAAGTTCTGAAACATAATAGGACTCCAACCAAGAGTTAGGAAACTTCAAACCCACTCGGAGATTTAACCATTATTAGACTTCATATTAATCTAAATTCGTGCCCAGTAAGAGGGGGGTTCTCTAAAGGTTTCTTACTCCTAATGGGATGGGAATCCTCCGGACACGGAAGGGATCAAGATAAAACCGCAACTCCACTTCTCTAGTTACAATAGGACTCCTAACATCCTAATCTATAAATACTCGTCATAAGTCCTTGGGGGCGAGTTACCAACTAGCTGGAGGACTTGTGGAAGAGTAGTTATAGTACCAGAGGAGATCGCCCACCAGAGCTTTCTTCCCCAGACCCCGTTCTGCTTCGTTCTGTAGAAATATTTTTTTAGGAGTGTTCAAAGGTAGGCAATCTCTCAAGCAAAAATTGAATTAACCTCGTTCATAGATGGTCCATGAGACCAATAACCAAGGATCATGTTTTTCCCAGATTTCATCCCTCAAGTTGCGAGATTTTCATGATCAAAGTTCCATTATTTCATGTAACTGTAACCTCTTGTTTGCTCTTATTCTCCATGAAATCCTTGTCAAAATCCTTGATTTCTTTTGGGTATATCTTGTTAAAGATTCGTGTTAGGTTTGTTATATACAGGTTCCATGATTTTTCATACTATATATATATATATATATATATATCGAGATCTAAGTTTCCACTATCCCAAAAACCCAGATTTCTAGACCATCATGTCAAAATATCAGGTAGAATCTGTCGTTAAGTTCTTGAAAGTACTGTAACACAATATCAAGTGGTATTGTAACATCCCTCCCACTCTTTTGGGTCAGATGCTCTCTGTTGAGGTCACGACGCCTCGAGCCGTCACCTTTTGAAGGCAACGAAGGTGACCGTCGCGTTTTGGATAAGGACGCATCGGCTGCCCCTGTCGTGACTCAGCTCCGACAGCAACATACTTTTTGTCGTTTTGTTGTCGGGGCGGTTGAGACACCTATCGTCACGCATGCATTAACGCGACATGTCAGTCTGTCGCGTTCAGGGTGTCAGGTTTGCATGCATAACGCATGGTGGGTTTGACCGTCAGGGATGGCAGGCGTTTCCAGATCGCGACGTAGGTAACCGTCGCGTTAGCATTGCTAACGTGACGGCCAGCTCCGTCGCGTTCTGAAGGCCGAGGTTTAAGTGGCACAGGCCTGAGAGCAGCCCCATTTCTTCCTCTGTCACGTCCCGAGAGTTACGCAATGGATATTAATAATGCGGAATCATTCGAGACGATATCCCGAGACGTGAACAGTCGGCAAATAAGCCTCTAGTTAGCACACACTAAATGTATAACAACATACATCATCATAGGGCCCAAATATTGAACTAAACTAATCTTGTATTCAAATCTCAACTCATTGTATTCCAAATGGAAACTAATACAGGACTAAGACTCAATAAAAAGGAAAAGTACGTTTATTCCTCACTTCCTACTACATGAATCTAACACTCAAAATAAACTACTATAATTAGACTTATAGTTGGAATGCTCATCACTCGGACGCATTCCCATCCTCGACTTGCACCTCCTCTTGAACATCATAGTCACCTAGATTGGGTAAAAGTAGGGGATGAGCAAACTAGCCCAGTAGGATTTATATCTCAATGCGTGGGCAATGATATAAGTGATTAACAATTTAGAACTAGGTAAGCACGATGAATGCCATGATATGCATGTGCGAATAAAACTCATTAAAACATGATACGTGAACAAGCTAGATAGAGTGATCATGATAGAATGAGATTTTAGAATAAGATGACAAGATAGATGTGACAACCCTCATTATACCGGTACGGTTATACCAACCCATGTCGGTATAGCAAGTGTCATCACAGTGGGACATTTACCCAACGAGACATTCAGCTGAGGTACACGTGAATATACGAACAGAGTAGCGGAAGTAAAAAGAACTACTGTCTTCATTCATTCATCATCCACATTTAGCATACATGAAATTTCAATAACAAATAAGAACGTAAAAGTTCACATGATTTAAATTGCTGAAAATTAAATACATAGATGTCCACACTTATACAATTTTCTCATGATAGTTCTAGTACAATGTCACTTTTACATACTATGAAAATCTCAAAATGTCACAAGAATTTCAGCAACGCTCTAATCTCCGCGCTCGGAGTCCGTCTCCACCGTCTCCTCCAACGGTGCCACGTCCCCAACTACACCTGTACGCCGAAGCAAGTAGTGAGTCTAAAAGACTCAGCAAGTAATACTACTCATACCATACACGTACATGTCACAGTGGGCTCTACACACACAATTGCAAAAGACTCAACATGTAGCATGCTTAAACCTTGAAATGAACAATCTATCATGATGGTCTATCAGTAAACACATGATACATGCTTTCAGATTTCCTTAACGAAATGAATTTCCTAACACATGCTCTCTAATCATTCCTACTCATGAAATTCTACTTTGCATTTTAACCAAAACATGAAAGCCATTAACATGAATTCTGCGCGTACATGAGAGGGAACACAACTAGCATGGAATCTACATGTTCTTATACATATACATAACCATTTTCACATGCTTAACTTGCTGGTTTTCACATGCTTTAGTAACCATAACCTACACATGAGAGCTACAATGTTATTTAAGACACAACATGTGAACAACCGAACATGGAATTGTGTACACATACTCATTTATTTGTCCCTAGCATGGGTTCTAGACACTTGTACATGTAAACATGATTATAACATAAGGAAGCTACTGATTTAGCATGGTTTCAGATTTGTCACAACATGGATTTACAATATCATATCTTTACATTTTTGGTTTCACATTTTCTTTACACAAATTTCCAATTCACTGAATTTCGCTTTACATATACACATTACACATTGTTCACTTACACATTAACACATGAACACATACACATTTACACATTCACAATTTAGGTGCCGTGACACATAGTTCAAACCACCAAAGAAGGACACAACACATCACATCACATAGACGCCATCTAGGCAATACAATGGCGACTCTTGGACTGCGCAGACCGGGAGAACAAGTCTCCACCCTAACCAGTTACTTGTCCACCTCCAGGATTTCCCCCTAATGCCCTTAGGGTCACATCACATTGAACTTTCTCAAGGGACTTTTCCCTGATACGGTTCCACTGCCCTCTACGGAAGCAGTGTCACATTTGGCACAGTTACATATTTACACATTTTTACCGATTTTACACATGGTTTGACACATGTCACTCTCACTTCATTCACTTTCTCACTCACATGCACATGCCTCTGTTTTCCTAACATGACACTACAGATTTCAGACATTAACAAGCAGGTAATTCCATTAATCAAGTTGGATTAAACAAGAATCAACTCATTTTACAATGACATGCATTAATTTCACATTTTTCATGGAAACTTCATAAGGCATCGTGCTCTGGTCCAAATAACCTGAAATTTTAATCACAAACTAATTTCGGGTTTAGGACCCTTCATGCAATTTTTCAGATTTTTCTAAGTTAAAATGAATTTACAGAAAATCAAACATCCATTTTTCATGCCATTCATAATTCAAGTCGATATGGAATTATACACAAGTCACAATTTTAGCAAGCTACTATCTGAACCCTACATGTATAGAGCTACAGAATTATTCCTCAATTTATGGGGCGATACCTGGTTTACCAGGATTTATCATGACTTATGCACAATTCATATTTCCCAAATAACACTTTCAATAATTTACACAAGCATGGCAAAATCTCAAATTTCAAAATAGGGCTGATCCATACATGCATGATCCTCACAAACTTGGGCATACAGGCTAGTCCTAAATCATGCAACAGTAGATTGACAAGATTAACAACTAATCATGCTTGTAATTTCATGGAACAAAATAACTTCTATCATTCACCACCATGCACACTCATCCATCCACACACCACATTTACTAGTATACATAGTGTATAGGGCTACCATATATCCTCATCGTGAAACATAACGAAAATAGTCGTATAGAAGGGCAGAACAGTCACTGTTCTGTCCAGATGAACTTGGCGGCGGTCTCTGGCCTAATTCAGTGTCAACGACATAGTCGATGGACGCCAAGCATGATCTCGGCGTCATGGGACATTGCCGTTAATGTCGGGTCTGTGCAGAACACAGACCCGAGCTCCAAAGATGGGGTGAATGTGGGGGTCTAGGACTCGAGAGAAAATGCATAAAAATGGTAGAATCAACCTAGACACATACGAGGACGTTATGGTTAGGTTACTTGCCTTTAGAAAAATGCACCAATGGATCTAGGGCTCGGTGAAGCTCTCCTTGGGCTGTCCTAAGAAGCTCTTAGAAATGCTTGACTCCGGGTTCCTGAGCGAGCTCCAGTGCCTTCCGAGGTCGGGGAGTCCTTCCTCGTCGATCCAACAACCTCTTTGAAGCAACAGATCCCCGGAACAATCTTCAGGTTGAGGGATTATGGGTTCCAAAGTGGGGGTTTTCCTCAGTTCAGAAACTAGGGTTTCTTCTCTTCTTTCTCTCTTGCAAAAGGTTGAAGAGAGGGGTTGGGGAAGCAGATTCGGGTTTAGACATATGGGAGAGGCTTCTCTCCCACGCATGGGGTGACATGATGGCTCTCAGACCGTTGGGAGATAGCTCCCCAATGGGTGAGTTGCCTTGTTTCCGGAATTTCTGGCTCTGCAATGCATACAGGTCAGAGAAGTTGGCGTCCATATCGTTGGACGCTGGGATTAGTGTTGGCGTCCATGGGTGGACGCTGACACCTCATCGACGTCATGCTATTGACGCCAATATGGCCTTCGGCCAAAAGTCTAAAACATGCAGAAACCATGCACCTTTTACACCTATATACATGCTATATGTATATGTTATCATGTACACACTACCATCAAGCATTACATACATTATTTATACGTAAGCTATACACATACACACATAAGTATACCAATAATACATACGTAGATACATACATACGTACATACACGACACGATCATTTACATGCAACACAATAATACAACAAAATTCGAGGGTCTTACACCCTCTCCCCCTTAAACAAACTTCGTCCTCGAAGTTAGAACGACACTACTCAAACAAAAGGGGATACTTCTTCTTCATCGCATCCTCAAGCTCCCAAGTAGCCTCCTCTTGTGAGAAGTTCCGCCATAGGACCTTCACCGACGCAATACTCTTGTTCCGGAGATGCTGAACCTTCCGATCAAGAATAGCTACTGGTTGCTCGACATACGAAAGATCTGGCTGGATCTCCACTTGCTCATGACTAATCACATGAGACGGATCTCGGACATACTTCCTGAGCATAGATACGTGGAATAGGGTGAACGCTAGCCAAAGCTGGGGGTAATGCAAGCTCATATGCCACGCTGCCCAAACGTCTGAGAATCTCATATGGGCCAATGAACCTGGGGCTCAACTTACTATGCCTGCCAAATCTGACGACACCACGAGTAGGCGATATCTTCAAGAAGACATGATCGCCAACCTCGAACTCCAAATCCTTTCTCCTGTTGTCGGCATAACTCTTCTGCCTATCCTGTGTCGCAACAAGCCTCTTCCTGATAAGCTGGATCTTATCCGAAGTTTCCTGAACTAACTCCGGTCCGATCAACTGCCTATCGCCAGTCTCCTCCCAACACAACGGAGATCTGCAGGGCGTACCATACAACGCCTCAAATGGAGCCATACCAATACTCGCATGAAGGTGTTGTTGTATGCGAACTCCACAAGAGGTAAATGACCCTCCCAATCATCCTTCCAATCCAGAACACACGCTCTCAACAACATATCCTCGAGCGTCTGGATAGTCCTCTCGACTGTCCATCGGTCTGGGGATGAAACGCCGAACTGAGCTTCAGCTCCGAACCTAAAGCATCCTGAAGACTCTTCCACAATCTCGAAGTAAATCTCGGATCTCGATCTGAAATGATCGACTTCGGTACACCATGCAATCTAATGATACCACTAACATACAATCTAGCTAAACTCTCTACTGACTGCTTCTTCTTCATAGGCAAGAAATGAGCAGTCTTCGAGAATCTATCTATACTACTACCCAAATCGAGTCATTGCCCCTTCTAGATTGAGGCAAACCCGAAACGAAGTCCATAGTGACAGCTTCCCACTTCCACACTAGGATATCCTTCCTCTGCATAAGGCCAGATGGTCGCTGTCGCTCGGCCTTCACTTGCTGACATACTAGACATCTAGACACATAATCCGCAACATCCTTCTTCATCATGCCGGACCACCAAAATGATCTCTTCAAATCCTAATACATCTTAGTGTTACCCGGATGAATAGAGAATCACGATTTGTGAGCCTCTGGTAACACATGCTCATGAACATCTACCAAATCAGGGACACAAACACGGTGCTGAAATCTAATCACACCGTCCTCATCACGAGCAATGCCCGCCTTACCCACTAATTCTAACAATCTAGGGTCGGCTCCCTATCGCTCGATCACCTCATCCAAAATAGAGGATCTAAGGGATACCTGAGCTACAAAAGCCTGACACAACGATGGCTCTAACTCGGTCATAGAGTACGCCGCATCCTCCAACATCTTCCAATCCTGCTGGAGCGAAGACCTCATTCTACTAAGCGCATCCGCTACGACATTCGCCTTCCCAGGGTGATACTGAAGGTCGAAGTCATTCAAGAACTCAATCCATCTTCTCTGCCTCAGGTTTAATTCCTTTTGGGAGAAAAGATACTTCAAGCTCTTGTGGTCGGTAAACACCTCAAATCTGACACCATAAAGATAGTGCCTCCAGATCTTTAGTGCATGAACCACTGCTGCGAGCTCCAAGTCATGAGTCGGATAGTTCTTCACATGCTCCTCTAATTAACGAGAAGCATAAGCCACTACCCTTTCTTGCTGCATGAGCACACAGCCTAAACCAATTTGAGACGCATCCGTATAAATGGCAAAGCCCTCTAGACCACTAGGCAATACCAATACCGGAGCAGAAGTAAGCTTAGCCTTCAATAGCTAGAAGCTACGCTCACATGCCTCAGACCATACGAACTTCTCACCCTTCCTGGTCAGCTTTGTCAAGGGGGCGGCGATGGATGAGAAACCCTCAATGAATCGCCGATAGTAACCAGCTAACCCAATAAAACTATGAATCTCCAAGGGGTCTTGGGAACCTCCCAATCCATAACTGCCTGGACCTTTGCTGGATCAACTGCAACACCAGCGCCGGAGATAACATGCCCGAGGAAATGAACCTCGCGCAACCAAAAATCACACTTGCTGAATTTTGCATACAGCTTGTGCTCACGAAGAACCTCTAACACCAACCTCAGATGCTGACGGTGCGCGGCCTCATCCGAGAGTAGACCAACACGTCATCAATAAACACTACAAAAAGCTATCTAAGTAAGGCCTAAACACCCTGTTCATGAGATCCATGAACGCTGCAGGGGCATTGGTCAATCCGAAAGGAAGGACCAAAAACTCATAATGTCCATAACGGTTCTAAATGCCGTCTTGGACACATCCTCACTCCGAATCCTCAACTGATGATAACCAGATCACAAGTCAATCTTAGAAAAGACTGATGCATCTCACAACTGGTCAAACAGTCATCAATACGAGGTAAGGGATACATGTTCTTCACAGTCACTTGGTTCAACTTCCTATAGTCAATGCACAACCTAAGTGACCCGTCTTTCTTCTAGACGAACAATACAAGTGCGCCCCAAGGGGAAACACTAGGGCGAATAAATCCCTTATCAAGCAGCTCTTATAACTGCCTCCTCAACTCGGCTAACTCCGCAGGTGCCATCCGATATGGAGCCTTCGAGATAGGAGAGGTGCCCGGAAGCAACTCTATGGTAAACTCTATCTCTCTATCCGGTGGCAATCCAGACAAATCATCAGGAAAGACGTCTGGAAAATCCTGCACTACCTCAATCTCCGCAAGAGTAGGTGACTCATCAGCCTCTGGTACTAACACCACGCTGGCAAGAAAAGCGTCACAACCCTTGTTCACCATGCGCATCACCTTCATGACAGAGATGACCATCTTTCCCGCCCAGTTACTTGGCAAGGGGTGAGAGAACTCATCCTCACCAGGAATGTGGAAAACGATTCTCTTCCGACGACAATCCACTAATGCATAGTGCTCCTCTAGCCAATCCAGACCAAGAATAGCATCATAGTCCTTCATCTTTAGCAAGAAGAACACCCATCTAGGATTCTATCCTCAATGCACACAGGTAACGATGGAATGCACTTCCTAGTCGATACCGTACCCGCAGGGTGTGCACAGACAAAGGGACCTCTAAATCCTCAGACTCTACGCCTGACTCTAGGGCTAACTACCTAGCGAACCGCTCAGAAATGAATGAGTGAGTAGCACCCGTATCAAACAAAACCCGAGCGTGCACACCTAAAAGCAAAACCGTACCTTCGATGACATGCTCCGCCTGCTCGGCGTCCTCACGAGCTAAAGCAAACACTCAAGCTGGGGCTCGAGGCCTTCCTGGTCTTCCTGCAGCTGGCGCGGCTGCCGCTACTGCTAGGGCTGGCGCTCCACGCTGAGCTCCTTGTTGAAGTCTTGGGTAATCTTTGATCTTGTGGTCGCTGCTCCCGCACTTCAAGCATCTACCCGCTACCAACCAACACTCGGAACCACCGTGTGTCTTCCCGCAATGGGGACACTCTTTCTTCACACCAGGGGAACGTACAGAAGGTACCTGAGAGCTGCTGACTGTCACGGATCGCTGCGGTGTCTGGTACACCGTTTTCTTCTCTTGTCTTGCCGCTGGAATGTCGCTGCTGGCCTCTTCTGCGAAGCCTTCTTTTCCTCCAGATATTGCTCCATCTCTCCCTCCTGCCTGCAGGCAGCGCTGAGGGCCTCGTCCAACGTGCGGTGGTCAAACGCCATGAGTCTTGTCCGCAGTGATGGCTTGAGTCCCATCACGAATTTCTTCGTCTTCCAGCGCTCATCCTCTACGATATGTGGTGCATACTTAGAAAGTTTAGAAACCTTGCCTCGTATTCCAGCACAGTCATGGAGCCTTGCGTCAGGGAGAGAAATTCCTGCTCCATCTTGTCCTAGATATGCTCTGGGACGAACTTGGCTCGAAAGAGCCTCACGAACGCGTCCCACGCCACGTCTACTGCTCCGTCCTCAAAGCGTGTACGTAGTAGGGAGGACCACCATACATCCGCTCTCTCCTGCAATACACCTTCATAAGCACCAACTAAAAATTCTAACTTAAGCAGAACATACAACATACAAAATTAAAAGCCTACCTGTAGCATGTAAGTGGCTAATGTCACCTTATCCTCATCAGGGCACCTGATGGCTCGGAAGATTTTCTTTGTCTCCCTTAACCAACTCTCTACCATTAATGGATCACTCTCCCCATTAAAAGAGGGTGGGGTCATCCTCTTGAATCTCTCCATGGTAGAAGGTCCACCATGGTCCTGAGCTGGTCCTTGAGCCTGCTACATCACACATCAGCAATATACAATCAACATAATATCACATAAGCAATTTAAATAGACTATTAATCATTTCATTAGTCTAACCTGAGCCTCCAACTGTGCCTGAAGTGCTGCCTGGGTATGAGATTGGGTCTGCATGGCTTGCACCAGACCTTGCATGAATACTCCGTAATCCACAGGCGGCGGTGGGGGAAGTACAGGGCCTTGCGGTGCCGGGGCCTGTTGCTCCGCCCACTCGTCACGTCGCGGCTCGTCCTCACGGGCCGGCGCTCCGCCACGCCTACCTCTCGAAGCCATGGCTGTAATAAAATTTCAGCCACCATTAGAGCTAGGTTACTAAGTTTTCTAACCATTTTCTTATCTATCTTTCCTTCCTTATTAATCAATTCTACACATGTGGACATACTTAGCATGCAATGAAGATGATGACTTATGTATATTCATGTGCAATCTCAACCGGTTGCTCTGATACAAATCTCTGTGACGGCCCTCATTATACCGGTACGGTTATACCAACCCACGTCGGTATAGCAAGTGTCATCACAGTGGGACATTTACCTAACGATACATTCATCTGAGGTACACGTGAATATACAAACAGAGTAGCGGAAGTAAAAAGAACTACTGTCTTCATTTATTCATCATCCACATTTAGCATACATGAAATTTCAATAACAATTAAGAACGTAAAAGTTCACATGATTTAAATTACTGAAAATTAAATACATAGATGTCCACATTTATACAATTTTCTCATGATAGTTCTAGTACAATGTCACTTTTACATACTATGAAAATCTCAAAATGTCACAAGAATTTCAGCAACGCTCTAATCTCCGCGCTCGGAGTCCGTCTCCACCGTCTCCTCCAACGGTGCCACGTCACTAACTACACCTGTACGCCAAAGCAAGTAGTGAGTCTAAAAGACTCAGCAAGTAACACTACTCATACCATACACGTACATGTCACAGTGGGCTCTACACACACAATTGCAAATAACTCAACATGTAGCATGCTTAAACCTTGAAATGAACAATCTATCATGATGGTTCTATCAGTAAACACATGATACATGCTTTCAGATTTCCTTAACGAAATAATTTCCTAACACATGCTCTCTAATCATTCCTACTCATGAAATTCTACTTTGCATTTTAACCAAAACATGAAAGCCATTAACATGAATTCTGCGCGTACATGAGAGGGAACACAACTAGCATGGATTCTACATGTTCTTATACATATACATAACCATTTTCACATGCTTAAGCTTGCTGGTTTTCACATGCTTTAGTAACCATAACCTACACATGAGAGCTACAATGTTATTTAAGACACAACATGTGAACAACCAAACATGGAATTGTGTACACATACTCATTTATTTGTCCCTAGCATGGGTTCTAGACACTTGTACATGTAACATGATCATAACATAAGGAAGCTACTGATTTAACATGGTTTCAGATTTGTCACAACAGAGATTTACAATATCATATCTTCACATTTTTGGTTTCACATTTTCTTTACACAAATTTTCAATTCACTTAAATTGCGCTTTACACATACACATTACACATTGTTCACTTACACATTAACACATGAACACATACACATTTACACATTCACAATTTAGGTGCCGTGACACATAGTCCAAACCACCAAAGAAGGACACAACACATCACATCACATAGACGCCATCTGGGCAATACAATGGCGACTCTTGGACTGCGCAGATCGGGAGAACAAGTCTCCACCCTAACCAGTGGTACTTGTCCACCTCCAGGATTTTCTCCTAATGCCCATAGGGTCACATCACATTGAACATTCTCAGGGGGACTTTTCCCTGATATGGTTCCACTGCCCTCTATGGAAGCAGTGTCACATTTGGCACAGTTACACATTTACACATTTTTACCGATTTTACACATGGTTTGACACATGTCACTCTCACTTCATTCACTTTCTCACTCACATGCACATGCCTCTGTTTTCCTAACATGACACTACAGATTTCAGACATTAACAAGCAGGTAATTCCATTAATCAAGTTGGATTAAACAAGAATCAACTCATTTTACAATGACATGCATCAATTTCACATTTTTCATGGAAATTTTCATAAGGCATCGTGCTCTGGTCCAAATGACCTGAAATTTTAATCACAAACTAATTTCGGGTTTAGGACCCTTCATGCAATTTTTTAGAATTTTCTAAGTTAAAATGAATTTACAGAAAATCAAACATCCATTTTTCATGCCATTCGTAATTCAAGTCTATATGGAATTATACACGTCACAATTTTAGCAAGCTACTGTCTGAACCCTACATGTATAGAGCTACAAAATTTATTCCTCAATTTATGGGGCGATACCTGGTTTACCAAGGATTTATCATGACATATGCACAATTCCTATTTCCCAAATAACACTTTCAATAATTTACACAAGCATGGCAAAATCTCAAATTTCAGAATAGGGCTGATCCATACATGCATGATCCTCACAAACTTGGGCATACAGGCTAGTCCTAAATCACGCAACAGTAGGTTGACAAGATTAACAACTAATCATGCTTGTAATTTCATGGAACAAAATAACTTCTATCATTCACCACCATGCACACTCATCCATCCACACACCACATTTACTAGTATACATAGTGTATAGGGCTACCATATATCCTCATCGTGAAACATAACGAAAATAGTCGTATAGAAGGGCAGAACAGGTCACTGTTCTGTCCAGATGAACTTGGCGGCGGTCTCTGGCCGCTAATTCAGTGTCAACGACATAGTCGATGGACGCCAAGCATGATCTCGGCGTCAAGGGACATTGCCGTTAATGTCGGGTCTGTGCAGAACACAGACCCGAGCTCCAAAGATGGGGTGAATGTAGGGGTCTAGGACTCGAGAGAAAATGCATAAAAATGGTAGAATCAACCTAGACACATACGGGGACATTATGGTTAGGTTACTTGCCTTTAGAAAAATGCACCAATGGATCTAGGGCTCGGTGAAGCTCTCCTTGGGATGTCCCAAGAAGCTCTTAGAAATGCTTGACTCCGGGTTCCTGAGCGAGCTCCAGTGCCTTCCGAGGTCGGGGAGGCCTTCCTCGTCGATCCAGTAACCTCCTTGAAGCAGCAGATCCCTGGAACAATCTTCAGGTTGAGGGATTATGGGTTCCAAAGTGGGGGTTTTCCTCAGTTCAGAAACTAGGGTTTCTTCTCTTCTTTCTCTCTTGCAAAAGGGTGAAGAGAGGGGTTGGGGAAGCAGATTCGGGTTTAGACATATGGGAGAGGCTTCTCTCCCACGCATGGGGTGACATGATGGCTCTCAGACCATTGGGAGACAGCTCCCCAATGGGTGAGTTGCCTTGTTTCCGGAATTTCTGGCTCTGCAATGCATGCAGGTCAGAGAAGTTGGCGTCCATATCGTTGGACGTTGGGATTAGTGTTGGCGTCCATGGGTGGACGCTGACACCTCATCGACATCATGCTATTGACGCCAATATGGCCTTCGGCCAGAAGTCTAAAACATGCAGAAACCATGCACCTTTTACACCTATATACATGCTATATCTATACGTTATCATGTACACATTACCATCAAGCATTACATACATTATTTATACCTAAGCTATACACATACACATAAGTATACCAATAATACATACGTAGATACATACATACGTACATACACGACACAAATCATTTACATGCAACACAATAATACAACAAAATTCGAGGGTCTTACAATAGAACTAACAGAAGATCACTTTGTACAAGCACGCAAGGTTTCACTTGATGTCAATAGTTTTCAAGAACGCAAGATATCACTAATTGCACTAAATGCAGGATGGCCACATCACGCAAGCAAGCAAGCAAGAACGCACTAGCACGATCATGTAACACTAATCAGGCACGTAGACACTAATGTACATCAAGGAAAGATCCACCAAGAATGTACACCAAGACACGTGTATGTGGTTATTGTATCTGTTATTCAACACGACACACACGACTCCCAGCACAGATGCAACGCCAATAATCATTATACCCCATGGTTAACAGTATATTTATGACTCTCCGTCATTGGGGCTAGACTGGAGCCCTTGGACACTCGTCGTGCCCGGTCAGCATCTCACTTAAATTTTAAACGTAGATACCTACAGTCATTAATAATGGCCAATGAGAGTTTCAATAAGTAAGCATATGTAATGTCATGTTCATGATGATGATGAGAACGAGTAATAAGTAATTGAACATGATTTCATGATAATAATGGTCAAGAGATAAATTTGGCAGCATAATGGTACAATTTATACTTTAGTTCAATATTTACATTAATGGCTTTAGTCTAGATTGTAAATCACACTCACGAGAACAAGATGAGAGAGGAAGTGCACGCTATCTACAGGGAACTTCAATGGTACAACCAACTTGGCCTCCATATGGGAATCCACGGAGAGCGGAGATTTACGGCGGTCTTAGAGAAAAGGTCGCTAGTCTATCGATTCGGAACGACCGATAGAGAGCTTCCAAATCCCCAAGAAAGGGCTGCCTAGTAGTGCAAGTGTGTAGTGATGTACGCATCTCAGTCAACAATCCATCGGTTTCAAACTTGCGGAAAGCACTTAACATGATGGCATGCAATGGACAATGCATTTAACTATACATGGGTTTGCAATATTTTTAAGATAACAATTATCATTTAAACATTGTAGAACAGTAGGAAGAGTAAATCACAAGTGGCATGAATGATCACATCATTAAGAAAGTAATTAGAATAATGTTCACATAATTATAACTTTTAAATGGGTTAAACACTTTTAAGCCATTAAACAGACATCATGTAATGATCAGACCCAAGACATACAAATTACACACTAAATACCATGTTAAACAGGCCTCGGGTAAGCTTGTAAATACGCGTCCTATACAGTAGACGCATTTAAAAACGTAGTGCACAGTCAAAACAGTCGAAACAACGACGAAGCCAAATCGCGTCCACATGCCTGGCCGCATTAATGATCGAATCGTGTCGGGGTGAAGCGACACGTTCATGAAAACTATTAAACAAATCGTTGGGTGGGAAAGCTGCCTGAAACGCGTCGGGGCATCCGGCCGCGATTCAGACCAGCGTTGATTCCTAGACGAGCGCGAAGACCCACGCAAGCGTTGACCCGTCAATGCGTTAAACATGTCGGGATGAGCGGATGCCTTTCAAAGTATCGCGTCACCCATGAGCGTTGCGATACCAGATGCTTGAAACGCATCCTGGGGACCGGACACATTTCAAGGAGGAGACCAAAAATGCAGAAAATCAAAACTCAGGGGGGTTCGATCCATGCAACGCTTATATCATCTAAAGTAGGGCTTTTCGGATAAAAGTCTCAACATGAAAGTTGTAGGGAACATGAAATAGGTGCGAACTATGATTTTTAAATAATTTTAAATGGCCTCGAGATGCATGATAAATTGACTTGAACAGGAAAAGACCCTAACATGCGTGACTTTGGCAAAATGCCTATAACTCATCGTGTACTAACTGGAAAATGATGAAATCAGTGGGAAACGAAATTAAACTTGATGCTCTAACATTGGTATAGGATTTGTTAAGCTTTGGCCCGAGAAAGCCTACCTTCTGGGTTGATGAAGTCTCATTCTTCAAAAATCTATTTTTAGATCATTGTTTAAAGAACGCTTAATACCTCGTGTATACTGCACGAAAATTGTGCATTCCAGTTGGGTTAGGAAGTAGACTTGACCCTCTTTCCAGGGGCACAAGCCTGGCATGATGGGATTTAGGTTTGACCTACCTTTGCTCGACTCCAAGGGGACGGTTTGCACAGGTCGTAGCAGACGAACAGGGGAAGAAGATGACCTTCTTGTGGTCGATCCACAGCTCCCCAGCCACCAAGAGCTCCTCCACACGACCCCAACAAGTTGTAAAACTCATCCATATGGTTTGGGTTAAGAGTATTAAAGCAACCATGGGTTTTAGGGGTCCTATAGCAACAAGGAAAGCCAAGTTGCGGTTTCCATATATCACTTTCCTAATTTGAGGATTTCTTCCTCCATTAGAGTGTGTGAGGCTTTAGGAAACCTCCCACCATGGTTAAGTATGAATTTGAGTTGCCAAGAAAGGCTAATTGCCTTGGGGTTTGCCCTAATTACCCCCGTCTATTTTCAGCTTAATTAGAGTTGCGAATTTCCATGCATTTTCTTGCTTCATTTGATTTTTGGGCCAAATGTTCTCCATTGGCCCAATTATGATATTGGGTCATTAATATATAATGTTGGAAGTCTCTCCAATATTTTTATTTAATTTATGATCGCGTCGTATTTCTGTGTTAATGGTTTTCCGACTTGTTTCCTTATTTAGATAATCGGTCACCATGTGACGTACACTTGGTTAATCGAGTTTTTTGTGGTAGGAATTTATTCGTGGAAAACTTAGGAATAATGTGTGGGGTTGATTTATAATTTTTACAGAATTTTCCGATGTGTTTTATCACATACGGTAATGATATGTATGTTTTAAATACTCTGATGTTATGGAAATTATTTATTTCCATTTATTTGAATTTTTATGTAATTAAAATTTTCGGGGTGCTACACCCTCCCCCATTTAAGAGAATTTGGTCCCCAAATTCATAGATCATTAATTGGCTTTTGATAGTTATGATCCTTGAGGTCGTTTCAGATTTAATTCCTCTAACTTGTTTAAACATCGTGGATGTTAGTCCAACCTCTACACCTATGGCCACCCGTACTATTCATTTGGTTCCTTCCACTCCTGTTTTCCTTCCATGGTTGTTATAACTCCATCTTAATCCTCCAGATGAACTATGGTGTAATTACTATATTATTCCTTTCTAATTTCTCCTTAATGATCTCCCCCACTTAGAAATGTACTAATAAGAAAAACATCATAAGATCAGTCTAGGGGTTTAACAATCATACTCCTTCGGGAGCTCCGCTTGTGCTATGCATTCACGCGTCCTTGACGCTTTACCACTCCCTGGTTCCTTCCAACTTGGTCTTTTAGCATGGGATAGTTTGATATACGATGTTCCTGACTCCCACATCCCAGGCAAGCCCCGGCCTTCTTCCAACACTTGTCCGCTTGGTGCCCAGGCTTGTCGCAAAATTTACAATATTCAACCGTCGTTGTTTCTTTTACTTTGATCTTTTTCTCCATGCCATAGTCCTTCCCAGTGGTTGGCCATTTGTTGTTGTTGTAGTTATTATTGTTGTTGTTGTGGAAAGTTCTAGTTGTATTGACTATTCCTTTTTTTATGAAGGTCGGCTTTGAGATGTCTTTCCCCCTTATACCTTCCACCTTAGCCATAGTGTCTTCTACCAGTTGAGCTTTTTGGACCATCTCAGTGTAGGTTTGGATGTTGTGTGGTCCGAGCTTTTCAATGAACATGGGCCTGAGCCCATCCATGAAACAATTAGCCTTTAATCTTTCCGTTCCCACCAGATGTGGGGCATACACTTCCAGACGCACGAACTGAGCCTCATACTCAGCCACGGACATTCCTTTCTGCTTTAGTGCGGCAAACTCCGCTGCCTTCCTCTCCTCGACCCTTTCCGAGAAGTACTTTCCTCGAAAAATCTCCTGGAAACCTGCCCATTCCAGTTCAGCTATATTAGGCAGATGGGCCGATGTGGCCTTCCACCATGTTCGAGCATCCTTAGTAAACTGAAAAGTGGCCAGAACCACCTTCTCCCTATTAGTGCATTGAATTACCTGGAAAATTCTTTCTATTTCCTCTTGCCAATTCTATGCCTCATCTGGGTTAGGGGATCCGGAGAAACGAGGAGGGTTCAAACTCCTAAAGTTACGGTGTAGATCACCGGCTCTGTTCCTAGCTGCAGCAGCCTGATTTCCACCCTGAACCACATTTTGCAGAGCCTGTGTGAGTCCTGCCACTGTTTCTTGCATAGCTTGTCATTGGTTGCGAGCCATTGCGGTTGAGTGAGAGAGTTATGAGGGTTCCTGAGAAAAAGATGGAAACCAATTAATGTCTCTAGATACATTATAAGAGTCAGTGGGTAGGAGTGTTTTGTTCATTCTATCATATTCCCAGTCTCTACCCATTCTCACCAGGTACTATATTTAATTTCCATGACCTAGGATCCATAGGTTTCTCCTAATCTTGAGACATATATCCTATTTGGTATTCCTAGGCTCTGATGCCACTAACTGTCACGTCCGAGAATTACGCAGTAGATATTAATAATGCAGAATAATTCGAGTCGATATCCCGAGACGTGAATAGTCGGCAAATAAGCCTCTAGCTAGCATGCACTAAATGTATAACAACATACATCATCATAGGGCCCAAATATTGAACTCAACTAATATTGTATTCAAATCTCAACTCATTGTATTCCAAATGGAAACTAATACAGGACTAAAACTCAATAAAAAGGAAAAGTAATTTATTCCTCACTTCCTACTACATGAATCTAACACTCAAAATAAACTACTATAACTAGACTCATAGTTGAAACGCTCATCACTCGGATGCATTCCCATCCTCGACTTGCTCCTCCTCTTGAACATCATAGTCACCTAGATTGGGTAAAAGTAGGGGATGAGCAAACTAGCCCAGTAGGATTTATATCTCAATGTGTGGGCAATGATATAAGTGATTAACAATTTAGAACTAGGTAAGCACGATGAATGTCATGATATACATGTGCGAATAAAACTCATTAAAACATGATATGTGAACAAACTAGACAGAGTGATCATGATAGAACGAGATTTTAGAACAAGATGACAAGATAGAACTAGCAGCATATCACTTTGTACAAGCACACAAGGTTTCACTTGATGTCAATAGTTTTCAAGAACGCAAGATATCACTAATTGCACTAAATGTAGGATGGCCACATCACGGAAGCAAGCAAGCAAGAACGCACGAGCACGATCATGTAACACTAATCAGGCACGTAGACACTAATGTACACGAAGGAAAGATCCACCAAGAATGTACACCAGAACACGTGTATGTGGTTATTCTATTATCATTCAACACGACACGCACGACTCCCAGCACAGATGCAACGCCAGTAATCATTATACCCCATGGTTAGCAGTATATTTATGACTCTCCGTCATTGGGGCTAGACTGGAGCCCTTGGACACTCGCCGTGCCCGATTAGCATCTCACATAAATTTTAAATGTAGATACCCACAGTCATTAATAATGGACAATGAGAGTTTCAATAAGTCAGCATATTTAATGTCATGTTCATTATGATGATGAGAACCAGTAATAAGCAATTGAACATGATTTCATGATAACAATGGTCAAGAGATAAATTTGGCAGCATAACGGTACGATTTATACTTTAGTTCAATCTTTACATTAATGGCTTTAGTCTAGATTGTAAATCACACTCACGAGAAGAAGATGAGAGAGGAAGTGGTCGCTATCTCCAGGGAACTTCAATGGTACAACCAATTCGGCCTCCATGTGGGAATCCATGGAGAGCGGAGATCTATGGAGGTCTTAGAGAAAAGGTCGCTAGTCTACCGATTCAGAATGACCGATAGAGAGCTTCCAAATCCCCAAGAAAGGGCTGCCTAGTAGTGCAAGTGTGTAGTGATGTACGCATCTCAATCCACAATCCATCGGTTTCAAACTTGCGGAAAGCACTTAACATGATGGCATGCAATGGACAATGCATTTAATTATACATGGGTTTGCAAGATTTCTAAGATAACAATTATCATTTAAACATGGTAGAATAGTAGGAAGAGTAAATCACAAGTGGCATGAATGATCACATCTTTAAGAAAACAATTAGAATAATATTTACATAATTATAACTTTTAAATGGGTTAAACACTTTTAAGCCATTAAACAGACATCATGTAATGATCAGACCCAAGACATACGAATTACATACTAAATACCATGTTAAACAGGCCTCGGGTAAGCTTGTAAATACACGTCTTATATAGTAGACGCATTTAAAAAAGTAGTGTACAGTCAAAACAATCGAAACAGCGAAGAAGACAAATCGCGTCCACATGTCTGGCCGCGTTAATGATTGAATTGTGTGGGGTTAAGCGACACGTTCATGAAAAATATTAAACAAATCATTGGGCGGGGAAAACCGTCTGAAATGCATCGGGGCATCTATCCGCGATTCAGACCGGCGCTGACTCCCAGGTGAGCGCGAAGACCCATGCAGGCGTTGACTCGTCAACACGTTAAACGCGTCGAGATGAGCAGACGCCTTTCAGAGTATCGCATCGCCCACGAGCGTCACGATACCAGATGCTTGAAACGCGTCCTCGGGATCGGACGCATTTCAAGGAGCAGACCGAAAATGTAAAAAATCAGAACTTAGGTGGGTTCGATCCATGAAATGCTTATATCTTCTAAACTAGAGCTCTTCGGACAAAAGTCTCAACATGAAAGTTGTAGGGAACATGGGATAGGTGTGAACTATGATTTTTAAATCATTTTAAACGGCCTTGAGTTGTATGATAAATCGACTTGAACAGGAAAAAACCCTAACATGCGCGACTTTGGCAAAACACCTATAACTCATGATGTACTAAATGGAAAATGATGAAATCAGTGGGAAACAAAAGTTAACTTGATGCTCTACACATTGGTATATGATTTGTTAAGGTTTGGCACGAGAAAGGCTACCTTCTGGGTTGATGAAGTATCATTCTTCAGAAATCCCTTGTTCAGACCACTGTTTGAAGAATGCTAAATACTTCGTGTATACTGCGCGAACATTGTGCATTCCAGTTGGGTTAGGAAGTAGACTTGACCCTATTTCTAGGGGTATAAGCCTGGCACAATGGGATTTAGGTTTGACCTATCTTTGGTCGACTCCAAGGGGATGGTTTGCACAGGTCGTAGTAGACGAACAGGGGAAGAAGATGACCTTCTTGTGGTTGATCCACAGCTCCCCGGCCACCAAGAGCTCCTCCACACGACCCCAGCAAGTTGTAAAACTCATCCCTAGGGTTTGCATTAAGAGTATTTAAGCAACTATGGGTTTTAGGAGTCCTATTGCAACAAGGAAAGCCAAGTTGTTGTTTCCACATATCACTTTCCTAATTTGAGGATTTCTTCCTCCATTAGAGTGTGTGAGGATTTAAGAAACCTCCCACCATGGTTAAGTATGAATTTGAGTTGCCAAGAAAGGCTAATTGCCTTGGGGTTTGCCCTAATTACCCCCTTCTATTTTCAGCTTAATTAGAGTTGCGAATTTACATGCTTTTCTTGCTTCATTGATTTTTGGGCCAATTGTTGTCCATTGGCCCAATTATGATATTAGGTCATTAATATAATGTTGAAATTCTCTCCAACATTTTTATTTAATTTATGATTGCATCGTATTTCCGTGTTAACGATTTTCCTACTTGTTTCCTTATTTGGATAATCGGTCACCATGTGATGTACACTTAGTTAATTGGATTTTTCGTCACATTAATTTCTTCGTGGAACACTTAGGAATAATGTGTGGGGCTGATTTATAATTTTTACAGAATTTTATGATGTGTTTTAGCACATACGGTAATGATACGTATGTTTTAAATACTCTGATGTTATGGAAATTATTTATTTCCATTTATTTGAATTTTTATGTAATTAAAATTTCTGGGGTGCTACATCCTCACTTGGCTGGCTTCCTCCCCTCTAACGCCTCTGCTGTTGGTGGCTCCGTGGGGAGCTTGGGAGAGTGTTTGAGTGGCTTGTGTGAGGTGTTTTCCATCTTGTGAAGGTAGGTATGTTGTGTGCTTCATGCTTGGTTGTTCTCCTTCTCGGTGTGCTCTTCTTCGTGGTGATCCTCTTCCTCGACTTGTGAAGGACGCTCATGGCTTGTGAACGGCGTCCCCGTGGAGCTTGGAATGAGGAGGAGGGGTGTATGCCTACGAGAAGACCCCATTGGGGTGGTTCTTCACTTTGAGGTAGGGACTCCATGCCTTCCCCCTAGTTCTACCATGCTAGGGTCTCCATACCCCCTTCTCCAAGTCTAGAACCCATGCTACGATTATGCATTGTGCTTGTGGTTCTTGTGGAATGAATGCATGCTTTAATCCTTGCTTGGAATGGGGTGTGGTGTTGAGGGTTTCATGATGTGCACGTCTCCAGTTCCCGTCGCGTTCTAGTCACGACGGGAATATGTGTCGTGTTCATATGGCTCTGTGTTGTGGCGACGGCCTTACCCATCACGTTGCTATCGCTATGGGGGTAGGAGTCGCCTTCTGGACTCGGGTCGTGACAGGCAGATTCGTTGCGTTCTTGTTGCGGCAGACCCCTGCATCGCCTCTCTGACAGAGAGGGACTAGCGACCTGTTCTGAATTTCCGTTTCCGCTGCGACTCTGTTTCTTGTCACCTATGTTGTTCCTAGTACAATGCTACTCTAGTCTTTCGCCCGATGCTAGGTACTTGAGGGCTTGTCCATGAGACAGGTTGTTACCTTTACCTGGACCCCCGGTCCCCGCACGCCTGTTAGAGGGAGTTCGCCGGGCTGTGGGCGAGCTCGAGTCACGGGCTCTTGTAGCAGAGGGGAAAACTGTGGGAACAGCGGCGTAGAGTCTTTTGGGGAGCTCTCTTAGCTGAGTCTGGGACACCGAGGTCGTTGGTAGCTCTTCCGGTGCATATCAGCTAGTCCTTCTTCACTGCCTCACTCTACGTGGTTCCAGAACCATTTAGAGGGGCCAGGAGTGGGACCGTAGTCTGGCCAGACTACGGTAGTGTGGTTACTTTAGTTCCGCGTCTCACTCCGACGGGAGGTGCCAGACATGGACTGTTGGTCGAGGGTAAGGCGCGTGGCGCACCTGGCCGTTGACTAGTGTAGTGTTTCTGTAGCTAGTGGGTTTGTCTAGGTAGTTGTTTACTGTCTGTGTTTACAGCCTTGGGTTCTTCCTAGTGCCGTGGTTTACACGAGTTTTCCGGTCCCGACCTTTAGCTTAGACCGTTGACCGTGTAGTTCTTTATGCTTCCACACTTTACTCTGTTAATAGGATAGATTTATTGTTTTATTTAATTATTGCACATATAGATCTATTCTGCTGTTAGAACCAGTGGGAGATTAGTAGTCCCTACTGGGCTTCTTCGTGAAGCTCATTCCCTCTTTTTCAGGTGAGACTTCACAACAGCACCCTCCGAGGCGGGCTGAGGAGACGGGGCCATAGTAGACGACGTCTTTCGTGAGCAGTGTTCCCTGTTAGTTGTGTACTTCACCCTCGGGGTATGCCCCTAAGGGACCTGTGATCCCTTTACTTCCTACACTTGTACTTTACTACTTTGGGACTGTACTAGACTCGTACACTGTGTTGGACTCTTTCCTTCACTTGTTAGTACTTTTTAGTGCATTTTGTTGTTACTTACCTCCATTAAATATCTTGTTATACTGGTCTATTAGCCCTTCCGGGTCTCCGAGCCCT